>OW569417.2:66772506-67077506 GCA_937662695.2 Halyzia sedecimguttata | reverse complement strand
TTTGAAAAAATGTTAAATGAAAAAAGTGTTTCATTTGATGAGAGGAATCTTTGGTTAAAATTAATGCAGTGGTCAAAGACTCACCCTGTATAATACTATACAATATATCTATATTACAACATTATACATTGTTAATGTAGAAACTCTAGTAATTGCAAATTCAGCCTATGCCCTCCATGTTTCCAGTGCCTATCAACGCTCTTGTCGACATGATCTTAATGTCACTCTTATGTATAAGTCCATACCTTTGAAGAGCCTCTGCAGACTTCTCCGACCATATCCCCCTCCAATGGTGGCTGATAGGGTGATGATGGTCTCGGCACCTGTTAGTTCCTTCGTTTTAGAGATAGGTGAGCTGTTTCCAGCATAGTAACTAACTTTTCTCGTATCGGCTTCCTCCGTGTCTACTTGCTCCCACACTACCTAGGAGTCAATGATGAAGGACGTCTTGCCTCTTGTGGCCTCTAGGTCGGGCTTTCTGAGGCCCTCCGTTGTTCTTATCTTTGGTTCGGTTAGGACTGTATACTCCTGTTGCCTTAGGCTTCTAGCGATGTAGTTCGAAATTGCATCGTGCCTCTTCATCCTTACGGCATGAGTCCTGTAACATATCTGCACCACATGATTTAATGTTTCTGGGACTCCGCAGCCAGCTCTGCAAGTATTTTCTTTTGTTCTGCCTCTGGATGTTGGTGAGGCTGTTGGTAGTGCGTTAATTCTTGCTTTGGTCATATTAACGAAATCTTTGCCTGTTAGGAATCTCGTAGGTTCCTGAATCCAAGCATGCTGGTTCGGCACCTTGCTTGAACCCCTTGAACTTCTGGCTTTGTAATTCCATCTGCCGTGAAAGCTACGCCCAAATACTTCCACGTGTCGGTACGGTTAAGTGTTGTTATCCACGTACCTTTCATCCTAAACTTCGTGTAGCAATCCGCTGCCAGCTTCTATTGCTGTGGGACCATCCTCAGAGCAACTGTTCTACACTTCGCTATGTAGGGGTTCAGACCGCATCGGTCCAAAAACGTGTCCGCCTTTATCAGGGGTTCCTGCAATCCTTCTTCTGTTTCTGCCATTAGTACCAGGGGATCTATTCTCGACCATTCGCAATTTTAACGATCGGTCGCATATGCTATATATTGCTATAGAGATGCGCACGATCGTGCAAATTGCGATTGGTCGAGAATAGATCCCCTGGTCGTCAGCGAATGCGAGCGCGTTGATCCTCCTATCACCCATATTAGCTCCTACGTTGGTGGGGAGCTCGCCCAGCATATAATCGATTATCAAGTTGAATAAAAATGGGGATAGGGGATCGCCCTGCTTGACCCCGCATTCAGGATTAAACTTTTCTGACGCCCAGTCTAGGTTCATTAACTGTATCTTAGCGGTCTTATAGCCATTTAATATATACTTCACCATTGGCGGTGGAAGCCCTTTGGCTTCCATGACTTCGCTCAGTGCGTTGTGCGATACTGAGTCATAAGCCTTCGCTATATCCAGTATCGCAATGAATATAGGCTTCACTGTTGTTCTGTGGTATTTGAGGATACAATCCAGCAAAGTTATATTTTCAGCGCATCCACTAGATTGCCTAAACGCCCGCTGTCTCTCATAATGTTCAATAATTTTACATCGGTTCTCTAAGATCCTATTCAATAGTCTTACTAGTACTGGCGATACCGTTATAGGTCTGAATTCCCCTGGTGTAGTGGGGAATTCGTTCTTTGGGATTAGCACTGTTCTGGATGTGTTCAAATATTCGGGTATCTTCCCCAGCCACATGGTAAGATGACAAATCCTAGATAACAATTCCTTAGGGACATTTCTGAGTTCTTTCGCCTAAATGCCATCAGGGCCAGGCGCAGATCTTGCCTTGGGAAGAGCACCGTTTATGTCTGTGCGATTGACTGGATCCCATAGTTTCTCTACGATCGCAGCCCTTGTCAAATTCGGTTTGTTGAGTATTTTCCTGGTAAATACTGCCTTCCAAAAGGGTAGTAAAACCCCTTTTGGAAGCGTCTTGTGTGTGTCTAACATTGCTTCCAGAACCCTTTTAACACAATCACCCGGATTATATTTCCATAGATCCTGTGTTTTTGCGGATAGGGCTCTGCGTTTCTATCTGCCTTGTTATTATCAGTAATGGAGGGTACCAGTACCCTCCATGCCCTCTTTGCTCTCTATAGTTTGACTTATAGTGGCTTTCACTAGCTTATTTTTAAGCTCAGCTAGAATCTTATCGACCTGATCTTTGTGGTCTTGTCTCCTTCTTTGACCTTTTATAGCCTCCAGTCCCCGGTTTCCGAACATCTTAACCAGTACTTGGTTTAGATTTTTTGTGTTCTTCCACACGAGTTCTGCCTCTTTCTGAGCGAGGAGACCGCGCTCTTCCTCCGACCATCGCTCTTTCCTGCTAGGAAAAGCCTCTAAATTTTGCCTGTTCACCCAATCAGGGTGCGCTCTCTTTTCATGCATTCCTCTACCCGTCTTCGTCTTGAAGGTGCGACCACATGGATCATGCCTACATGTGTAGGAAGCAGTGTTATCCTTCGGCTCTTGTTCTGAGACTGAATCCTCAATATCAAGGGTCTTGGAAAGGTCAGTGAACCGCTCCTTATTATCCACCCGAGGCTTGTTTATGCTATCCTGAACCCTTTGAAAAGTCCCGAGGGGAGGTTAACCCCAGGGGACTGGTGCCATTGCCTACTATCAGCCGCCCCCGAAGGGACGTTACCGACTCTCGCCACTAGGAAGCTGCAGGTTGAACTTAAGAGAGTCATAGTTACTTCCGCCGCTTGCTTGAATTTCTTCACGTTGACATTCAGAGCACTGGGCAGAAATCACATTGTGTCAACACCCGCTGCGGCCATCGCAATGCTTTGTTTCAATTAGACAGTCGGATTCACCCAGTCCGTGCCAGTTCCGAGTTGATTGTTAGATGAAGGCCGCAGAGAATACCCAGAACGCCCAAAAGCATTCACGGGGTCTCGAAACTTGACTATCCCGCGGGAGGCCAAGACACGGGACCGAGCTCGGATCAAACGTAACGCAAGCGAAACGCATCACCTCGCCCAGGCCCGGTATGTTAGCCGTGACCCACTTCCCCATCAAGACGACACGCCACAATCCCCAGAGCCAATCCTTATCCCGAAGTTACGGATCCAATTTGCCGACTTCCCTTATCTGACTGAGTGTGGTTAATGAATGGTCTGAGTGGTACACTTTTAGTGGTAGCCAGGGGGAGTCGGATATAGACGTAACCCTTATGAATGGAAGAATGGAATGCCAGTATGTCGTCGGTTGGTGTGTGAAGCCGGAATGGAGTATAAGTGACCATAACAGTATACTTATCACTCTGGTTCGGAGGTAGCAAATGGGTGTAGAAAGTGTGCATGGAGAAAAATGGAATGTAAGGGGTGTGAACTGGATGGAGTACGGCCGGAGATTGAAAATGGAGGCTGAAAGTATTGGACTTGACCAATACGAGCTTGTGCTGGGGAGACCAAAGCCCCCGCCAGACAAAGCCGTCTGGTGGTCGCCCAGGCTCCAAAAGTATAAGAGGGATGTGAGAAAGGCTCGAGTGAACTACCAGAGAGGAAGGAAGAGAGACAGATCGTGTGACAGGGAAAAGATGGAGTACTCTCGCTTGCGGAGACTCTATAAGCAAGAAATTATTAATTGGAAGAGGGATGATTGGAAAAAGTTCGTGAGTGTGGAGGGAAACGCTAACCCCTGGGGGAACGTGTTTAAGATATGCATGGGGAAGAAGCGAAAGGCGGAGTTGTCCGGGGTGAAAATAGGTGGGACTGTGACACGAACTTGGAATGAGACGGTAAGTGCGTTAATGGATGGGTTCTTTCCGTTCGAAGATGAAGAAGAAAGTGGAATAAATGAGGGTGACCTGAGAATGAGTGCTTTTAAAGCATTCTCAATGGACGAAGTGAGTGCGGCTGTAAGAATGATGAAGAATGGTAAGTCTCCGGGTTTGGATGGTGTGTACCCTGAGATGGCTAAGTGTGCGGGAAGAAGTGTGCCTGAGTACATGGTGTCGATGTACAACCATGTGGGACGAGAGGGAAATTTTCCCGTGGACAGGAAGGTTGCGTCGCTCGTGGTCCTGCTGAAATCGACGGAAAAACTGATGATGTAGGTGGGGTCATATCGGCCGATCTGCCTCCTCCCCGTCCTTGAGAAAATAATGGAAAGATTGATGGTGAATAGGCTGGAAGGGACGTGTGCACAACTGTCGGGTAGGCAGTTCGGCTTTGTCGGTGGCAGGTCGACTGTCGACGCCTGGCATGAGTTCATGCGAATGGTGAATGAGAGTGAGGAGAAATATGTTCTCTGTGTATTTGTGGATTTCAAGGGTGCCTTCGACTTCTTGAGGTGGAGGTACATCTTGAATCGTTTGAATGACTGAGGGTGTGAGGAAATGGCTCTATGGAGGAGCTATTTTAGTGAGAGATAGGTAAAAATGGTAGGAAAGTATGAGGTGGTTCGTAGGATGACTGTCAGAGGGTGCCCACAGGGATCAATTGCGGGACCAAAGGTATGGAATGTTAGTATGAATGAATTATTAGTGAATTTAGAGAGAGAGAGTCAATGTGATGTTGTGGCATATAATAATAATAATAATAATAAACAAATTTATTGCCCATCTGAAAGACTTACATAATATATATATATATATATATATAAAAATGGAAAAGTATAACGGGTAATTCCGCAAAAGGAGCAGAGATAATCATTCTGCTGGTACCTGCCGACACGTGTTTCTGCTAGTTGGCTTCTTCAGGACAGGGCAACCAAGAAACCAAGAAAAAGGTGGAAAGATAACTGAAAACAGGCGACTCCACAACAGGAGCGAGCAACCAATTTGTGTCTTCAGCTCTAGGACCTCCAATTCGGAGGTAAACTATGGCATCGGCACGAAGGATGCATAAGCTACCTGTGCGATGCGACCTGAACCCGAGGATATGTATAAAAAATAGGATAACGCGGATAATTTTATCAAAATGGAAAAGTATAACAATAAAATTATCCGCGTTATCCTATTTTTTATATATATATATATATATATGTATATGTATATATATATATATATATATATATATATATATATATATATATATATATATATATATATCTACCAGTGCCTGGCGCGACGTCTTCTAGTGCGTTCCGGGGTTTGACGCGACATGACGGGGTTTAGCGCGACGTCGCGCTAAATCTTCCATAATTTTACTAGTTTATCGGTGGATAGCGCTACATTACAATGTTGCCAAACTTTACAAAATTACCCAATTCAAATATTCCATATTTGCTGTAGGTGGAATTGAATATAATTTTCGACTCAACTAAAGAGTGAATTATTAAAAATTGTTCTTAGTGGAAAAAATATGTTTTTCCATTAGTAACAGTCCAATTTCAACTCCAACATTCTGCTGAACATTCATCCAATTGAAGGTATACTAAATAATAAATTTTCAGTTTGTCCTTACTTTGCTCTCTTGTTTTTGCTGTTGAAATATTTATTTTTCAAATGTTTTTATAAATTATAAGTGCTGGTCCTCAGGGATATCTCAACAAACTATTTTCTCGCTCTGAAAAAAATGCAAAAGACTGATGTTTGGTCAGTCAGTTTTTGCACGCTTCTTCATCTTGGTTGATATACGTTTTATGAAGATGAACAAGCTCACTTCACAGGCAGTGTTGCCTGGGATTTTGTCCCGACAAGCTTCCGTAAGGTTAGCCTTATCGGCATCCCTAAAAGGGGGAAAATTAGCTCACAACCTAACTCATGCATACCGATTAGTCTTACGTCTTTCGTTCTGAAAATCCCCTAGAAGATATTGGATCGCTACGTCAGGTGCAGTTTTCTTACAATGTATCCACTGAGTGTGTACCAGCATACCTTCCACAGTTGGCTTATCTATGCTCTCATGGACTTGCTCTGTGGAGCGGCATGAACGAGGAAAATTCCAATAGATAAGATCCATGTTGGATAGCAAACTCATCACGGCATCCCTATATAGTGATCTAGTAAGATTCGGGGCTGGGAGGAGCTGGCCACAGTAACAAGTACTTTTCCCTCTGTATGGCCTCTCCTGGTTGAAGATCAGTTCAATTATAGGCATGCATGATGTGTATGTTCAAGCGTACGACGATAACACAGTCAACAATGCCATGGGCCATGATGAGAAGGTCATTGTCGAAATCCTCTCAAAGGTTCTAACAGTAATACAAGGTTGCTGTGAGAGGGAACAGATGAATGTGGACCATAAGAACATTATTGTTCCATTCACAAAAGGTAGCTGAATATGGATTCCCCCATTCTGAATCAAGTTCACATTCCCTTTGCGGACGAGGCTAATTATCTGGATTTAATTCTATATAAAAAGCACCTGAAAAGGGTTATTCACAGGAAAAGGCACTGCCTCTGGGCGTGACAGTGGAATGAGGTGTGTACTAGCTCCAAAATAGTTTCACTGGCTGTATTACACCTACGGCAGTATTGATTGGTGGGATTGCTCCTTAAATGTGGAATCTCAACTCAATCTTACTGAAATCCGAATATGCGTGCATGATGGTGACGAGAGCCTTTCGCTCCACCCCCATCCCAACTATGGAGCTCCTACTCGACGTGATCCGAATGACGGAATACATTATTTCATATGGCTCTCAATGAACCTGATATGTTGAGGTTCATGCCCGAACCTCTGCACGCTGACTTGGAGGCCAACGACACAGTGAGCATGCAGTCTGACCTACCTACAATTAAAACCTACACAGAGTGACCCTACCGTATTGTATTGCCCAGAAGAGAACATTCAATCATTCAATCATTGAAGGGCACAACTGACTTTACATAAGTGATTTTTGCATTTTTTATCAGTTTGCTGCTTCGGAGATATACAAATCTGAAATATATATTCCTCAAGATCTCAATTAGTTAGTTGTAGAATACCAACGCGCAAATTTCGTGAGGATCCTGCGAAGGCGTAGAAGGACCACATTTAAGAGATAAATATTTTTCTTTACATTTCCGAGTTATTGTAAAAATAAAATTTCGAACTGGTATCTAGTTCTGAAATTTCACATCATTTTTGGCGCTCTAGTTCCTCGGAACTGAGTGCTTATCAATTTGCCCAAATGTCTGTAATTTTCGAATTTTTCGATGAAAATGGTCTTAAACGATTTGGTTCGACTCACTGATCAAGAATCCGTGGTCGAACTTCATTCTGTCCGGCCGGCCGGCTGGCAGTAGGCACGATAACTCTCGAACGGAATGAGCTAGACAGTTGAAATTTTCAGAGTAGGTTTGGGAGATAAATATCTCGGCTAAGTTCGTTATTGGGTAAAATCAGACAGATGGTTTCGGAGTAACAAAAAAAAAATTTTTTTTTACAAGGCAAATTCCAAATTAAATTTTTTTCAATAAGCTGTTTTACCATAAGAATCCAATGATATCATTTTTAACTCTAACAAGCTAATACTTTCGGAGATATGATTTTTCAAAATTTCAATAATAAATCGTATTTCAACGTTGTCACAGAATGATATTATTCTATGTATGAATTGTCATAATGTCAAATGATGTTCCTGAGACATGATATTATCTAATCAATCGAAGAATTGTGAGCGAAGTGAGAAAAATCTCAGTTGTTTGCTCCGAAATTAGGTTTTGTCAGAAAATTCTTACATTTCGGAACGGAACATGAAGTAAGAGATCTGAGAGTAGTGAGATTGCTTTTCATCCATAGACATAGATATAACTCTCGAACGGAATGAGGTAGGTAGTTGAAATTTTCAGAGTAGTTTAGGGAGATGAATATCTCGGTTAAGTTCGTTATTGGGCAAAATTGGCAAGATTTAATTTGATTTCTTCCATGGTGCAGTTCTCATTCTCATGATTGCTCATTTAATCTTGATAAATAAACTATAATTTGAATTGAATTTCCTTTAGGATGCAGTTCTATCATATGAATACATTGATATAATTCCCAACTCTGAGAAACCAATACTTTCGGAGATATAATTTGTCTGTTTGAACTAGAGCTCCAGAAAGCTCCTGTCCACAGGGCTTGAACCCATTTTTTTAAAGAATTTTTATAGAGTATTTTGAAAAATACATAATTTCGCATAAGAAATATTGGCAACCCTACGTTTGAGACCGGCTCAGGTTAAAAACCGAAAATTACAGACATCGGCAAAAATAGCAGAGACCTATGGTGAGGTGGGTTCTGGGGTGTAAGTAGGTAAAGAGAAATAATAATACCTCGTGTATATTCTAGTATTTGATTTTTTTTTCTTTACGCGATCAGCTGCAGCATGACGGTGTGAACTTGTAAATTTTTGGTTATACAATTGGCGCCCAACTTATAGGCCAGCCTTGACTATTGATATTTCTATGTGGAATGAAGTATTTGTCTCATCCATTCACTTTCCAAGCACAGAACATTTTATATTTGCCTATTCACGATGTGTGTGAATAAGTAGGGCTATATATTTCCCAAAATAGGAAAAATGGTTTTAGGTTGCATCAGGTTCCAATCCGGATAGTTTATACAGTGCTTCCCAGCAACTCCGCACCAGGAGGGTATATTAAATTGTGGATTTTACTTATTACTTAAAGTTGTTGCATCAACAATGATGTAACAGTAGGCTGAGTGCGACTTCCGGTCTGAGCAGAAATCACCATTTGTAAACAAAAATGTCGACTATCTCAGAAAATTTGAACTTTTTGTATGGGAAGTTCTAAGTAAACTTGTTTTAAATTGCAATTTTGATCAATGTACAAAAATTCAGGTCGGATAAGCACAAAAAACATTTTTACTTTTTCTGCTTATAACTCTTTTTTGAGTTCAATTGAATGATTACTGGAAGGAATTTTCATAGTCTGCGATCATAGAAAATAATTAGCTGGCATTGAAATTGAACTAACGATGGTTTTTCATGACAAAATTCTATATCAATCCTAAATCTAGCAATAAATTGGCAATTTGCAGCAAGATTTGCATTCTTGAAATTCTTTTACATGAATTGAATGTGAAATTGAAAGATTTTAATGGCAAAAATAAGAATGGGATCAACTTTGCACCAGAATGAAATTACTTTTTAGGGAAAATCCGAGCAAATGTCGGAAAACCAATTTCAAACAAAATTTGCTAGTTGCAATCATATTCATGCTAACACTAATGTCGTCTAGTTACTGACAAAAAGTCTATTAGGTAATAATTCAATGATTGAAAGAGTTATGAGCAAAAAAAGAAAAAAAAATTGTTGGTTTTCCGACCTGAAATTTGGCACACGGATCTTAATTGTTATTTCGAACAAAAGAGAGTTCGAATATTCCGAAATACTGGACATTTTTGTTTGATAATGGCAATTTCCGTTCAAACAGGAAACCTCAGTTGGCCGCGATTTATATAATTTTTTTTCATTTTGGATGCACCCACTTTTTGTAATACATAAAATTCGGAAATATTAATAGAAAAGAAAAGTCCCTCTTTGTGCATAGTTGTGGGGAAGCACTGTATATGTATTGATATTGATTCAAAAAAAATTGTAATGTAGCTACATATATGACATACTGTTTGCTTTCGAGAAAATAGACTCATTGTGGTTTTCGGAAATCAAACTTTGATAGTCTCATTTGAATCTCCTATATATCAGAACCTAATGTTACCTACAAAATACCATTAAATACCTTTTTGGAAACCAATTCCATGAAACAGATATGAAGAGGTGTATTGCACTCTCGAGAAATACACCTTGTGTTAGAAGCCGTCATCAGTCATTTTTTTCGCTCTTGTTCCTCGGAACAGAGTGCTTATTAATTGGTCCAAATGTCTGTATTTTTGGAATTTTTGGCTGAAAATGGCCTTACCTATTTGGTTCGACTCACTGATCAAGAATCCATAGTCAAAACTGATTCTGTCCGGCCGGCCGTCCGGCCATTAACACGATAACTCTCGAACGGAATGAGCTAGACAGTTGAAATTTTCAGATTAGGTTCAGGAGATAAATATCTCGGTTAAGTTAATTAGTGGGCAAAATCGGCCTAGTGGTTTCGGAGTAACAATTTTTTTTTTTTACATTACAAATTTTAAATTCAGTAGATGCAGTTTCACCATAAGAGTCCACTGATGTCATTCTCAACTCTGACAAACTAGTACTTTCGGAGATATGATTTTTAAAAATTCCAATAATTATTCTCAATTCTATATGATTTCATGGAATATAGTCCGTTTAAGATATATTGACATCAAGGGTGCCTTTGGAAAATCGAAATTCAGTTGGCAACGGTCGATCTTGTTATATTTCAAGTCACATAATTTAGGTTGCTCTCGCTTTGAAAATTACCAGCAGCTGATGATCTGTCATTTATTATTTATTTCTTGACAATTTGGATATAACGAAAATCGAGTTTGATTATTTCCGCATCCTTGTACTATTAAAAATGTCTGGAATTGATTACGACACCTATCGCCTAACAAAAAGGGAACGCGAATCAGTATATGGATGTTACTGTGTATTCTTCAGGGACTCTGCAGATATTACCGCCAGCATTGCTCTAGGGTTCCAGGTAAACTGTTATTCAACCACTAAAAGTGATTTCTGATTATTACATTGGCCATAATATTTCAGTTTTCTTCAAGTACTGTTCGAAGAATTCTTAGGAGAGGAGAAGAAGACACATCATTAAAACCTGGTAGCAGTTGTGGAAGAACTCTTGTGATATACGACTATACATTTAAAGAGACATTAAATTAAATTAAAGTTTTTGTGAATTTGAGAGAACACTTCACTTTGATTTGTTCTTTCCTTCATGAGCTCTATGAACTGAGCAAATCAAAGTTTGAATTAGAATTTTAAATCATTATGTATTTCAATATAAATTATAATACTAAAACGACAATTCATAGGAAAATGGCAAATAAACTTTTCTGTTCCTAGTTGCAATTGAAATCCATAAAACTCACAGCTTACGCAAAAAAAATGACACAGTAAAATTTTGGTTCCGATTTTTTTTGTGGAAAAATAAACCCTTGATCTATTATTATCATTGCATAAAGATTATTATTATAATCTTTTACAAGCTATTACTTTCCAAGTTAAATTAAGACAGAAATAATAAGTCTGCTTAAACACTGATGAATTAACTCTTCTTCCAAAATAATGTTCTATTATTCAACCCACCTCTCAATAATTTATACTGACGAAGTAATAATAATAACATTATATTAATGAAATTATTCAATAACCAATATTGATTCAATAAATGAAATGTGAGTTTCTTATGGGCTTTTACAGCTTCATTGATTCTCCAATGGCTTTGGATAAGGAACCTAAGTTCTAAGATATATTGAGATGCACATGATTATTATGTCAAAAGGTTCTTCATCCTGCACTAAAAAAAACTATGCAATAATTTGTTCTTTTCTATTATAAATAATGATTTTTCCAATTACTTGAAATGGTTTCTGGGTATCAACCTCATATTTATGTTTGTTTTGTCAGTCTACTGCAGTTGAACTTGGAAAATTATCCTTCCAAAATCTCAGGATAAAATATTTTCGGGATTTGAATTTCCAAAGTACATCACTAATGCATTTATAAGGGTCTTCAATTAATTACAAATAGGAGATAGCATTGAAAATATTCAAGGTTATATTAATAATTCATTTCTCTGGTTACATAACAGTAACCTTTTTTAACCAGAAATAAAGCACCAACTACACGTTCAAGGCCTACTTCCATGTCAATATATCTTAAACGGATTATATATAAATCCAACATGTGATGACCTAAGTTTTGAATTTAATTACGAAAATTCTTGAGAATTGACGCACAGAACCCAAATTGAAAAAGTGGGAAAGCCCTGTGGACAGGAGCTTTGGCGCTCTTGTTCAAACTTTGGCAAATCATAACTTCCAAATTGTCTAGCTTCTATCGGAAGAGAAGCCATTCAATTTTATTGGTCAGCTGGAATCTACGTTAAAAAATAGTGTATTTTTATATTACATACTTCTACTTTACTTACCGAATATCTCGGGAAATTAGCATTTTAGAGCAGTAGTCTGTATTATAAAAAATACACAATACACGTAGATTCCAGCTGACCAATAAAAAAATGGGTTCTCATTTGAAAAAAATGTGTTTTGGGGTTTTTATCATAACTGACTTCAACATTGAAATAGAAACATCCTGTAAGTTCAATTGAATGTTTAATTAATGAATGAGAAGAAGCTATGTCTTCCGATAGAAGCTTGAAAATTAGGAATTTTCATGCAAAAATCCACAAGTTATTAATATTGGAATGAAGCCCTATTTGAGAAAATTTGAAGGGTGTTTTCAGATTTCACACGAATTTTCTGAGGATAATATGTAAGTGACATATTAAAACAATGTAGAATTCAATGGGTGATCTGATTATCAATGGAAAAACTGAGTATTACATTTAAAAATAAAAAAAAGCACTGACGTGAGGTCAGTACTCTTTGGCGCGCGTGTTCACGGTGGCCAATTTGAATTGAATGATGAGTACTTCAAGCTCAGTGGATAGAGCGAGCCGAAGATATACCCAAAGGATAGTGGACACCATTCACTTTCGTTTCAAAAATTAACAGTGCTGTATCTAAGCTGCCATCAGGATAGGGTAATAAAGTTGGAAGAGAACACAACTGACTCTCCTTAGTCGCACAAGCTGCTAGAAGATTTGGGAGGGTCAGTATAATCCTAATCATGTTTATAGCACGCGCGCTAAAGCAGATTGACTTTTTACACTTTTTCTTTCATTGTTAATTCAATCTGCTTTTGCGCGCGTGCTATGAACATGATTAGGATTATACTGACCCTCCCAAATCTTCTAGCAGCTTGTGCGACTAAGAAGAGTCAGTTTTGTTCTCTTCCAACTTTATTACCCTATCCTGATGGCAGCTTAGATACAGCACTGTTAATTTTTGAAACGAAAGTGAATGGTGTCCACTATCCTTTGGGTATATCTTCGGCTCGCTCTATCCACTGAGCTTGAAGTACTCATCATTCAATTCAAATTGGCCACCGTGAACACGCGCGCCAAAGAGTACTGACTTCACGTCAGTGCTTTTTTTTATTTTTTCAAGTTCCTTTAACAAATATAGCTATCAATACAGTTTGACTGTTAGCTTTACCGTAGATCGAAAAAATTGCGGTTGTGGGACCTCTGTTAGGAAAGCAATTGCCTCTTCTCCGAATCCGAACGTATTTTAATATAGATCTACCGAATACAGTTATACATAAATTCGCCTCAGGCCACCATACAAACATTTCAACTCGGAAACAACGCTATTTACCCCAAACTGCCTTGTGTCCGTGCACCAAATTGACATGAATATTCTTTTAAAACCTCACAATATCGGCTCATTACCGCCAACATAACCCAAACAACCCAAAACTATACACTTCTCGTCTGCGCAAGCGCAATATACTCGTGGCTGCAAGTCCTCCTAAAATCACACACCTTACAAAAAACTCCGATTCTCCAACACTAGAGGTTCAGAAGACATTGCATCTTGAATCCACGCATGCGCAGACCCTCACCAGTGGATTCTATGGAAGAATAGCATCCGCCACCCCAAAATCCCAATCCTCTCCGACGAAAATACCAGCAGTTAAATCACTGATGGTCTGCTCATGCGCATAACGAAAATGCCCGTAAGGGGTAACATCGATTTCAAAATTAGCCCCAGGGCCACGGTACGAACACTTCAATTCGGAAACAACGCTACATCCCCCAAATTGACTTGCCGTGCACTGAATTGCCATGAATATTCTTTTAAAACCTCACAATATTGGCTCAGCACTCCCGACATAACCCATACAACCCAAAAACAGTCACTTCTCTTCTGCGCATGCGCAATCTACTTGCGGCTGAAAGTCCTCCCAAAATCACACACCCTAGAAAAAACTACGATTCTATAACACTAGTGGTTCAGGAGATATCGCATCTTCAAACCACGCATGCGCAGACCCTCACCAGGGGATTCTATAGAGTAATAGCATCCGCCACCCCGAAACCCCAATCCTCTCTGACGAAAACTTCAGCAGTTAAATCACTGATGGTCTGCTCATGCGCATAACGAAAAATGCCTGTAAGGGGTAACATAGGTTTCAAAATCAGCCCCAGGGCCACGGTACGGACACTTTAACTCGGAAACAACGCTACATCCCCTAAACTGACTTGTCCTTGCACTGAATTGCTATGAATATTCTTTTAAAACCTCACAATATCGACTCAGCACTCCCAACATAACCCATCCAACCCAAAAACAGTCACTTCTCTTCTGCGCATGCGCAATCTACTGGCGGCTAAAAGTCCTCTCAAAATAACACACCTTACAAAAAACTCCGATTCTCCAACACTAGTGGTTCGGAAGATATCGCATCTTTAATCTACGCATGCGCAGACCCTCATCAGGGATCTGAATTCTATGGAGGAATCGCATCCGCCACCCCAAAACACCAATCCTCTCTGACGAAAAATACAGCTGTTAAAGGACTTCTCATCTGCGCATGCGCAATACGGAAAATGCCCGGAAAGGGCAGCATGAACCTCAAAAAAACATTTTTCGGCATTAAAAGCAAAGTATTCCGCAAAATAGTAGTAATTTTTTTATTTTTTTCATGTCACGTGATCTTCACGAAATTTTGCAAAAGTGTTTGCTTTGGTCTTTTGCATCTAACTACTGAGTTTCAATTTAATCAGATCAGTATTTTTCGAGTTATCGTGAAAACAAAATTTTCAAATTTTCAAATTTTTTTTTTGCCACTTTAGGGCCGTCCGTTCAACACAAAACTTCGCAGGCATATAAAGGTCATGATTCTACAATCTGATGCCAAATTTCAAAAAGATCGAGTGATCGGTTCCGGAAATATTCATAAAAAACATTTTTACTAAAAACGGCCTTAACTCCGAAACCTCTCGGTCGATTTCGCCCGTTAACGAACTTGTCCGAGATATTTACGCTACGAAACCACCCTGCAAATTTCAACGCTCTAAGTCGTTCCGTTCGAGAGTTATCGTGCTAACGGCCGGACCGGACGGACAGAATTGAATTTGACCTCGAATTCTTCATCAGGGAGTCGAACCCAATCGTTTGAGACCATTTTCGAAAAAAAATTCGAAAAATACAGACATTGTGACGAAATGATAGCACGCTGTTCCTTGCGGAACAGGCGCGCAAAAATGAAAGTTGGTATCATTTCCGATAAACCGGAAGTCGGACGAATCATATTTTTTTCCAATAATTCACCTCTCCTAACAAAGCTTAACTATAAAATTCCAAGTTTTTATCTCGAGTCTTTCTTTGAAATATTCTAACGAACGTTCTTTGTGAATCACTCTGTATATTTTTCTCCGTAAACTTCGGTAGTATCGAGACGGTTAGTGTCAAGTAGGTATAAGATAATATTATACAATATGCCATCTTCATTTCATTATTATTTTTAAAATTTTTATAATGTCTATGTCTATAGGGTTTCCCATTTCGAAGGCAATATCTTTTACTTGTAGGGGAATAGCTTAGAACATACATGGCGTGTTCCGATATTCTTGAACAGTATTGCGCTGAAAAATTGAAATGAAATACTGAATACTGAAATTCACTGGCAACGCTTACTATCACTTAAGAGCGTTCCGAAATGACATACTGCAGCCAGTAAAGCAATATTGGAACACAATTATATGAAAAATTTCCCATCAATTTTCGTCGAACTGTGGAAGTATCACCTCCTGAAATCATTTGCATCAATTTACGAACAGTCTGTATATCACAAAACTCTGCTCAAATTTCCATACGTAAACAAACTGAAACACTCTTGAGTATTTTGCAGCCTCATTTATTATTCGAGAATTTCTACCCATTGCATAGAAATCCCGGGAAGAGATCGTGCACCTGCACCCCAAAAAAACCCAATTTTAATGCGTATAGCATGTTGACCATCTGCCGAAAGACGCACTTCAGTCTCACACGATGACGTAAGTGTAGGCTATGCGAGTAATTCAGAATAATTACGATATCACATAGGCGGATCCACAATACGGATTTTGGAATATATAATATGAGTAAAAATACGTTAAAAATGCAAAAAATGAAAGTTTCTTCTCACAAAATGTCTGTTAATCATTTTTATAGGTACACGTTCGGCTCAAGCAAATATTTACTTCATAAGGTTTACTCTTTTCATTGTCACCGCTGATGCTTAAGCTTTAAAATTATTTTTTGGAGCGCTTGTTCCTATCGTTCTTATAAATGTTTATATTTTTCGAATATTTGGCCGAAAATAGTCTCGAGCGTTTAGTTTCGATTCACTTAAGAATCCGAGGTCAAACTCAATTCTGTCCGGCCGTTAGCACGATAACTCTCGTACAAAATGAGTTAGAGAGTTCGAAATTGCATGGTAGATTTGGGGCATAAATATCCCGGTTGAGTTTTTTTCCGAGTTATGTCCATTTTGAGTTCAACTTTTCTGCGCGCGTGTTCCGCAAGGAACAGCATGACCGGTATTTTTTGTATTTCTCGAACGCAATGAGTTAGAGGGATGACATTGGCAGGGTAGTTTTGGAGCGTCAATATCTCATTTAAATTTGTTAACGGGTGTAATCCAACTAGCGGTTTCAGAGTAATGTCCATTTTTAGTTAAAAATTTGTTCATCAATATTTCCGAAACCGATCACTCAATCTATCTGATATTCAGCATCTAATTGTAGAATTATGACCTTTATATACATGCGAAGTTTTGTATTAATCGGATTGCTATAAACTGGCACCAAAATTTAAAAAAAATTAAAATTTTGTTGTCTCAATATATCGAGAAATACTGATCTGAACACCTCTGCAAAATTTCGTGAGGATCACATGACTTGAAAAAATTCATAAAATTACTTCTATTTTGCTTGAAATTCCGAAATCTATTATTTTGAAGTTCATCTTGCCCCTTCCTGGCATATTTAGTTTTGCGCATGAGCAGATGAGAAGTGATTTAACTGCTGGAGTTTTCATCTGAGAAGATTCAAGTTTTGGTGTGGAGGATGCTATTCCTCCATAGAATCCCCTGGTGAGAGACCGCACATGCGTGGATTCCAGATGAGATATCCCCTGAACCTCTGGTGTTAGAGAATTAGAGTTTTGTGTGAGGTGTGTGATTTGGAGAAGAATTTCAGCCACGAGCCACAGAGGAGCCGTGGCAATTTTTGGGTTGAACGGCTCATGTTGGGTGTGGTTTCCGTCTAGCGGTCATGGATTTGGCGCTGAACCGATATTGTATGGTCTTAAAAGAGAGTTCATAGCAATTCTGGGCACGGACAAGTCAGTTTCGAGGGAATAACGTTGTTTTCGAGTTGAAGTGTCTATACTGTAGCTATGGGGCCAATTCATAATATAGGTATCTATATGTCGGAGATCTATATTGAGTTACATTCGGATTTGAAGAATAGGTGCTCGCAATTGTGTTCCTAATTTGAAATTCCTGTTACCCCTTTCGGGCATTTTTCATTCAAAGAGTAAACAAGAAGTGATTTAACTACTGAACTTTTCGTCAGAGAGGATTGGGGTTTTGAGGTGCAGGATGCTATTCCTCCATAGAATCCCCTTGTGAGAAGTCTAATGGTGACTACTACCCTCTGAGAAGATCTCCGGCTCGCTCGCCAAACTTCACGGTTATCCGAACAATGGAAACAGATAAAAATTCAATTGAAAGGGATTGCATGCTAAGCGTGCATTCTATCATCTCACCTGCACACCTGTTTACACAATATATAATGGAAAATAGGAGCTTATTGATGAAACGAAATTTGATACATAGTACAAGTTTCTGTCTCGCTGGTTCCACTGAACGGACAGCACCTATCATTCTGACCAAATGTTCGTAATTTACGAATTTTTGGCCGAAATTAGTATAACACTTTTGGATTTGACTCATTAATGAAGAATCCTAGGTCAAACTTGATTATGTTCGTCCATCCTTAAGCACGACAACTCTAGAACGAATTGAGTTAGGAAGTATGAATTTGCAGGTTAGGTTTGGGGCATAAACACCTGGGTTAACTACGCATCGGAGAGAACATTTTTGGGAGTAAAGTTTGATATTTCTAAACAGCGCATCCGCTAATAATGAATTTCGCCCACCTCACACCCCCTGTACGTAGGAGACGGGCTACTTTTGAAATACTACTTGGTAACCTCTATTTATTATAGCAAAATCATATTCTAGGTCAAAAAATACGTATGATATGTTCGTATAATAAACTTTTGTTTATTTGCGAGATAAAGGCCGCAGTACGCGTAACGAAGGCAACAAGAGGAAAAGCAGATAAAAGACCAATCAATCATGTATTTAGCAATTCTTAACAGGCAATGATGGTAATGAATGTTAACTACATGTTTATTTTGTGCTTTTAATCTTGTTTCCTAAGTTGCGTGTAAAGTGCCATCTATAGCAAATGAGCGAACAATTTCCTGGATATCCTCTATTTTTTGACATAGAATTTGATTGGCCATAGAAAATGAGGACTGTTTGAGATTTCAAAGTTACTCCTTTCCCTGCCTACATGAGGTGAGGGAATGGGAGTACTACCCAATGCGTTCTTTAGACATCAAACTTTTGTCACTACATTTTTTCTCTGCGATGCGTTGTTTTCGAGTACAGATAAAATTTCGGGTTAATCGCGGTATAATCGGAAATATTACAGACAATAATTGCAACCACCATAACTGCGAATCCACTGAGCTGATTTTTCCCATTAAATATCCTTACCGGAGCATTTCGCCCTCAAATCTTCCCTACGAAGTTAAACTCTCTAACTCATTTCGTCCTATATAGATATCGTGCTTAGTTTCTTCATTTGATTAATATCATATTTCGGGGGATCATCGAATGCCTTCCTCACCGTCCACAATAAAGCGGGGGATAAATGAACTTATCATATAGGATTGGTGCAATTTTGAGGTTATATATGTATAAAATAAATATATCGTTTTGAGACTTTTAGTTTGGAGGAATTGTGATTATTGGTTGATCGTGAGGTCAGTGAATAGTCCGTATAGTTGTTGGGTCCACAGTTTTTCTGTTTATTCCAATATTTCACGATTTGCTTCAGTGCAGACTTTACAGGGACTGTTTGAACCTTCCCGTCGACTGGGCTGACCAAACAGAAACATAATAGGAATATTCTAGATTACAATACAAATCTAGAATATTCCTATTATGTTTCTGTTTGGTGGAAATACTTTCTTTACAATACTATATTATTGCATGTGCATAATGCAAATATTCTCATATATGAACATATGAAATCAATTACGTTTAAATTATGGTGGCTTTACTTGATCGAAACCCATATTAACTTTTCAGTTAAAAATTACACATGATTTACACTTATTTATTGAATATTTTGACGCGCTTCGTCGACACGGCGTACAAGAGTAGGATATAGGTAGGCTGAAGGTGTCTGTGTGACAAAACGCTTATCAATATAGAATATATATATATATATATATAAGAAATAACTGTAAATCATATATACCTTTTCAATTATATTAGTCATGGACATTTACTACTTATTCTTCAGAAATGAGTTAAAGTAAGTAGATTTCATAATTCTTCTATATAAATAGTAATCCATTGTTCAATATACAACAACTTTTTACTAAGGACAATAATACGAGTAATCATCGTTTCGAATATTATAACAATTCATTTAAAGCTTTCAATACTCATCAACTATTTCTGGAAAACAATTACACTTGTTGTATCGCTATGTTCACCTATTCATTCACTTGTTCGAAAATTTCTTGCCTAGAGATTGTCTAAAATAAACTCAAATATCGAATTAGATAACTATAATACCAATTTTTCGTTTGAATGTGATTGCTTTTATAAATAAGACAGTATAATGAAATTTCACAAGTACTTGAAAACATATTTTGTTTTTAATTTGTCATCTCTGAGGTTGCATTTTTTGACTTCAAGATATTTTTGTTATGAATAAATTCCTTTTGAAATATCACAAAAAACAGACATTGATGTAAAAAAATTGGTTCAAGCCCTGTGGAAAGGAGCTTTTTGGCGCTCTTGTCCAAACAGACAAATTATATCTCTGAAAGTATTAGTTTCTTAGAGTTGGGAATTATATAAATGGATTCTTATGATGAGAACTGCATCAATTAAATTTGAAGAAAGTGTCGTTTAAAAAAAATGCTTCAAAAATTATCATTTGTAAAAAAGAGCAATCTGCAATGCATTAATCCTTCAAAATTTGTCATTAAATTTATTCAACAAGTTAAGAGCGTTCCTGCTAATCGGGTCCTTCATGAATGGCTTCGTATAATAAATATACTTATGCATATATTTCACAAATCAAATAGACCCCAGGGGGTTCATTGATCTGCCGAGAAAGCAAGAGCAAGGACCCGATTAGCAGGAACGCCCTTAACTTGTTGAATTTTTTAACAACGGTATCGCCATTTTTCATTATTATTTTTGAAAACGCTAAACAGCGTTCATGGCCATTGAGAAGATACTGTCTGAGCTCTGCGGGACTCGTTCTTGATTTAATATCGAGTGAATGGTGGCATATGATTTAACGCTTCAAATATTCACTGGTGGGGAGAGGCTGATTTCCGTGTTTCGTTTCATAGGTGGCGTGGGCGATTATAATGATCGACCAAGCCGGCTCTGAAAGGCTTAACCCGGGTCAGTTTAGTTGAATTTGTTGGGAAAGCTACAGGGTACTGATGAAGGCCAAGAAGCCAGAAACGCGTCTGCTCTTGCTTTCTCGGCAGATCAATGAACCCCCTGGGGTCTATTTGATTTGTGAAATATATGCATAAGTATATTTATTATACGGAGCCATTCATGAAGGACCCGATTAGCAGGAACGCTCTTAACTTGTGGAATTTTTTAACAACGGTATCGCCATTTTTCATTATTATAAAATTTATTTATCAAGATTAAATGACCAGTCTGCAATTATTCAAACTCGTGGAATGGGTTGTTGCAACTTACACTCGGTGCATAGTTTTCACAACTCAAAATACCTAAGGAAAGTATCATCGGAATGTCTAGAGTCTAGAGCGAGGCTGGGGACAATCATAGCAGATTGTCCATTTATTCCTGATATTTGAGTAGGTTGCGGCTGACGAACAAATTAATTTAATAGTTCAAAATATATCATTAAAATAATATCCTCTTTTCATAATTTAAAATGTAATAGTTCATACCACTTACACATTCTTTTCTGTATTATGGACCTTAACTCAAGAAAAAAGGTTTGATACACAAATGTAGATCCATATTTCAGCATTTTTTTTGCTAGCAACTTCATGAAAATACTGTTTTTAGGAACATGTCTCACAACTTAAGGAAGTAAAAGGTATTATAACCTCAGTGGTCAACGAACAGTAATTTCTTTTGATGATTCCATTATGTTCTTCTTTCCTATTGCATTCATAAACTACATCATTAAAATGATCCAATTATAAATCTTCTAAAATATCATCCCCAATAAATTATTCAATATGTAATGAGTCAATATTATTTTCGGTTTCAAAACAGAATAAGAATCGGATACTTGTTTTCCAACAGAAAATATTTTCAAACTATAAACTGACAAGTCCCTAATAGCTAGATAAGATGACATTTATGAACAGTGAACACAGACAGATTCTGTGTTCACATTCTGTGAATACATAGAACTACGATGTATTATTGAAATTTTGAGAAACCATATCTCCGAAAGTATTAACTTGTTAGAGTTGAAAATGACAACGATGGATTCTTATGATAAAACTGATTCTTAAAAAAAATTGAATTTGAAATTTGTAATGTAAAAAAATTTTTGTATTACTCCGAAACCATGATGCCGATTCTACCCAATAACGAACTGAACCGAGATATTTATCACCCAAACCTACTCTGAAAATTTCAACTGCCTAGCTCTATCTATTCGAGAGTTATTGTAGAAACAAAATAAAAAAATTTAAAAATATTTAATGCTAAATTTCAGATAGATCAAGTGATCAGTTTCGGAAATATTCATGAAAAGCCGTTTTTACTATAAATGGCCATAACTCTAAAACCGCTTGGTGGATTTCGTCCGTTAACGAACTCGTCTGAGATATTTACGTTCCAAACCTACCCTGCAAATTTCAATCCCCTAGCTACTTCAGTTCGAGAGTTACCGTGTTAACAGAAGGCCAGCCGGACCAGCCAGCCGGCCGGACAGAATTGATTTTGACCACGGATTCTTGATCAGTGAGTCGAACCAAATCGTTCAAGACCATTTTCATCAAAAATTCGAAATTTACAGACATTTGGGCAAATTGATAAGCACTCTGTGCCGGGGAACAAGAGCTCCAAAAACAAATGGAAAGAGGGAAGTTGTTTCACTTCGGTCGAATCTAAGCGAGTATCCGGAGCAGAGCGGCTAAGTGTGGATTCAGGCAGCATCAAATAACAATTATCAAGTAAAAAGTATCAAATAACAATTATGAATTACAAAAATGCAGCATTCATGCACTCAAATTAACAATTAAGAAATAAAAACCCACAAGTCAAAGATCCGAGGTATTAATTTTTCAAAATAACCTCTGCTCCCCCTATATTTGAAAACAAGTGTTTAAAATTCAATTTTCCAATGTGATAACACGTAACCCACATAAATACACACCAAATAAATAAAATATTTTACAAATTGAGGTTATATTTACATCATCGGACAGTCTAATTTGCGTTCAGCTGCGCACCATTTGCGTACAAGTACAAAATCTCGTTCAACTAAAGAAGAAAGTTAAAAGTTGGCAAACTTCTACTTGTTACGTGTTAATTGATAATTGCTACTTGGCTGCATGAACACTCTCATTGAGATATATGAAGTTCAACTTTTACTCACTATTTGTAATTTTTTTTACATTTTATCAGCATTTAGCGTGAATATAGAGTATTTATGTTTTGGCGTATCATGGTGTATGGAACTTTTTGAAATTTTTTTTGGGTTTACTACAATATTTTTTTTATTTATATCTTCGAATGATTTGAAAGGACATTTGCCGTCCTTTGACACCTTTCAAAAGGACAAAGGACGCTAGTTATAATAGCAAGGAATTGCTTTTAACCACTCTGTTCCGGTTACTTGCTTAAATTCCACTTTTGACTATTATTATCCCCTGAGTTCCTGAGTAGTGTCACAGAATCACAGATTCACAGATCAGCCATCGTGCGATATGTCATTAACTGTTATTCAATCAGAGTTGCTGAAAGCTATAGATAGACGATCGAGTTTAGGTTAGGGTGACCAGACATCCGTCATTGCGACGGACAGTCCGTCATTCAACAAATATAGCTATCAATACAGTTTGGCTGTTAACTTTACCGTAAATCGAAAAAAATTATGGTCATGGGACCTCCGTTAGGAACGCAATTGCCTCTTCTCCAAATCCGAACGTAATTTAATATAGATCTACCGAATATAGTTATTTATAAATTCGTCCCTGAGCCACGGTACAGAAATTTCAACTCGGAAACAACGCAATTTCCCGGAAACTGACTTGTCCGTGCACAGAATTGCCATGAAATTTCTCTTAAAACCTTGAAATGACGGCTCAGAACCAACTAACCGCTAGACGCAAACCACTCCCAACATGAACTATACAATCCAAACGAGTCCTCTGCGCATACGCAATCTACGTGGCTCAAAGTCCCCTGAAAATAACACTTCACTCAACAATCTGATTCTTCAACACCATTGGTTCAGGAGATATCACTGCTCCAATCCACGCATGCGTAGACACTTCCAAAGGGATTCTATGGAGGAATAGCATCCAGCACCTGAAAACTCCAATCCTTTCATTCAACTCCAGCAGTTGAATCACTTCTTCTCTGCTCATGCGTGAAACGAAAATTCTCCGAAAGAGGTTACATGAATTTCGAACGCAATTTCTTCGCCGTTTCTCCCAATCTAAAAGTAATTTAGAATTGATCATCCAAATATAGTTATTTATAAATTGGCCCCAGGGCCACTACACAGATATTTCAACTAGAAAACAACGCAATTTCCTCGAAACCGACTTGCTCGTTCACAGAATTATCTTGAATAATCTATTAAATCCTCACAATATTGGCTCAGCATAAAATCCATGACCACTGGACGTAAACCCCACCCAACATAAGCCATAAAACCCAAAGACAGCCACGTCAGCTCTGCGCATGCGCAATCTACTCGTGTCTGAAAGTCCTCTCAAAATCACACACCGCACACAAAACTCTGATTCTTCAATACCATTGGTTCAGGAGAGAGCACCTTCAATCCACGCATGCGCGGATACTCCCGAGGGGATTATGTTGAGTAATAGCATCCTGCACCTCAAATCCCCAATGCTCTCAGGCGAAAACTCCAGCAGTTAATTCACTTATCGTCTGTTCATGCGCATAACGAAACATGCCCGTAAGTGGTAATATCAATTTCAAAATTAGCCCCAGGGCCACGGTACGCACGCTTCAACTTGGAAACAACGCTATTTCCCCCAAACTGACTTGTGTCCTTGCACTGACATGACAATTGACATGAATATTCTTTTAAAACTTCACAATGTCGACACAATATCGGCTCCCAACATAACCCATACAACCCAAAAACGGTCACTTCTCTTCTGCGCATGCGCAATCGACTCGCGGCTGAAAGTACTCCCAAAATCACATACCTTACAAAAAACTCCGATTCTCCAACACTTCTCTTCTGCGCATGCGCAATCTACTCGCGGCAGAGTGTTCTCAAAATCACACCATACAAAAACCTCCCATTCTCCAACACTAGTTTTGTTTGTTTTGTATATTATTATACTGATCCTCCTAGGTCTTCCCGAAGGAGACCCCTCATAAGCTCTCGAAGAGCTTGAGCGAGTAAGGAGAACCAGCTGTGTTCCATGTAGGCATTGTTACTGTGTCCTTACGCCACCTCAGGCACAACACTGTTAATTTTTGACCCAACACTGAATGGTGGCGATTACCGTGACTAGAAAATTTCTTTCCTAGCCTCGGAATTGAACTTGGGGCTTCCGCTCCCAAGTCAAATGCTCTCCCACTGAGCCAACCGCAGAGCAATAGCTTCTGCCACCACCAAACCCCAATCCACTCTGACGAAAACACAGGCAGTTATATCACTGATGGTCTGCTCATGCGCATAACGAAACATGCCCGTAAGGAGTAAAATCAATTTCAAAATTATCCCCAGGGCCACGGTACGGACACTTCAACTCGGAAACAACGCTATATCCCCCAAACTGACTTGTCCGTGCACTGAATTGCCATGAATATTCTTCTAAAACCTCACAATATCGGCTCAACACTCCCAACATAACCCATAAAACCCAAAAACAGTCACTTCTCTTCTGCGCTTGCGCAATCTACCCGCGGCTGAAAGTCCTCTCGAAATCACACACCTTACAAAAAACTCCGATTCTCCAACACTAGTTGTTCATGAGATAACGCATCTTGAATCCACGCATGCGCGGGCCCTCACCAGGGTATTCTATAAAGGAATAGCATCCGCCACCCCAAAACCCCAATTATCTCTGACAAAAACACCAGCAGTTAAATCACTGATGGTCTGCTCATGCGCATAACAAAAAATGCCCGTAAGAGGTAACATCAATTCCTAAATTAGCCCCAGGGCCACGTTACGGACACTTCAACTAGGATACAACGCTACATCCCCGAAACTGACTTGACCTTGCACTGAATTGCTATGAATATTCTTTCAAAACCTCACAATATCGGCTCAGCACTCCCAACATAACCCATACCACCCGAAAACTGTTACATCTCTTCTGTGCATTCGCAATCTACTCGCGGCTGAAAGTCCTCTCAAAATTACACACCTTACAAAAAGCACCGATTCTCCATCACTAGTGGTTCAGGAGATATCGAATCTTTAATCCACGCATGCGCAGACCCCCACCAGGGGATTCTATGGAGGAATAGCATCCACCTCCCCAAAACCCCAATCCCCTCTGACGAAAACTACAGCAGTTAAATGACTTCGCATCTGCGCATGCGCATATCGAATAATGCTAGAAAAGGGCAGCAAGAACTTCAAAAAAATAGGCTTCGGAATCTCAAGCAAAATATTCCGCAAAATAGTAGTAATTTTTTGAATTTTTTCATGTCAAGTGATCTTCACGAAATTTTGCGAAAGTGTTTGCTTTGGTCTACTGAGTTTCAATTCAATCAGATCAGTATTTTTCGGGTTATCGTGGAAACAAAATTTTAAAATTTTTGAAAATTTTTTTGCCACTTTATGGCCATCCGGTCAGTACTAAACTTCGCAGGCATATAAAGGTCATGATTCTACAATTTGATGCCAAATTTCAGATAGATCGAGTTGATCGGTTCCGGAAATATTCATAAAAAACGTTTTTACTAAAAACTGCCTTAACTCCGAATCAGCTTGGAGGATTTCGGCCGTTAACGAACTCGTCCGAGATATTTACGCTACAAAACTACCCTGCAAATTTCAACGCTCTAACTCGTTTCATTCGAGAGTTATCGTGCTAACAGCCGGCCAGACATAATTTAATTTGACCTCGAATTCTTCATCACGTCGAACCCAATCGCTTTAGACCATTTTCGCAAAAAAAATCGAAAAATACAGACATTGTGACGAAATGATAGCACACTGTTCCTTGCGGAATACGCGCGCAAAAATGAGACTGGTTGCATCGGTTTAGTTGCGGCGATTATTTGGTTGTATATGCGCGCATTCGTATTTAAGGATATGTGTTTCATTTCTGCGACTAAACGATCGCACGACAAGCAAATCACATGTGCGTGCCTAGATTAACTCCACTTTTCTAGGACGAAAACTCCTAAAGTTATATCACTTTTCATCTGCATATAAGCAGACGATCCTCACGAAATGTTGCATTAATGTCTTCGTGTTTGTACTTTTCAACTAACAACCAAGTTTCAATTTGATCAGATCAGTACCTATTTATTATTAATTACTTCGTTATTGAGAAAACCAAATTTGATATGGCTATAGTTCCGACGCCATTTGGCGAATTTGGCACACCGAAGAATTCAACTAAGATATTTATGCCCCAAACCCACACTGCAAATTTCAACTATCTAATTAATTTACTTCGAGAGTTATCGTGCTTATGGACGGGAATTTGATTCGATCCCGCATTATTCATGAGCGAGTCGAACCTTACTCGGACAAAAATTCCAAAATGACAATTGGGCAAAACAATAGTAGGATGTCCCTGGTGGAATAATTCCGCAAAAACAATTCATGCCAAAATGATCCGAGGATCACTCTAATAACACAGATTCTTTTAATCGCCTTGATTACATAGATAAGATATTCTTCATATTCATATAGCTTGAACTAATTCGTTTTATGAATGATTAGAACATTCATCCAGGAATATAATAAATCTTCACTTCATATTCTATATTTTCCGGCACTTAGGGCGACATAATGCGACGTTGCCGATATTAATGAAAATTTGGGGCGCTAAACCCGTCAAGACATATAAAAATATCGTGGCGCGCTAAGCCACGGTAGCTATATATATATATATATATATATATATATATATATATATATACATATTTATATATATATATATATATTTGTCTAACAGACGCTTCGAATCCCGGTACGTACTTAAGGCGACCTAAGACCCACATGATCCGAAAGTATATAACGAGTATATAAGTGAAAAATAAGTTATTCAAACATATAACTCTTTAGGCAGCCTCAGAGGGGAAAAGATTTTTTTTTCTTATAAAAGTTGTATGAACGATACTCATCTTCAATCCCGAAACATTACGCAAACTTTCCAGTCCCGCATATACAGCATCACTAAATACGACCAGCGTTACCGATCCCAGCGGTGTTGCCAGCTCTTCGGGTCATTCCACGGTGATTTCAATGTATAAAAGGATGCGAAGAAGTTGTGACGGCAAAAATTCCTGTCTATGTTTTTCAGTTGACGCGAAGAAAATATATTCACGATAGAAACGGATAATGAAAATGGCAACCAAAGATATTTTTCTGCGAGGTGTACCTATATTAATAATAATAATAATAATCGATATATCATGATGGGGGAGCTGCGTGCTTTACTCCGTACGATAAGCTTGCCCACCATCAATCTACTGAAGCAAAAAGCTGTCGATAGAATAAGATCACTTGCGGCAGTAAGGAAGAAGCTGATTAAGAAGAAGAAATGGATAGAGGACAACAACACGTTCACCGCAGAGCCCTCAAAGCTATTGCAAGTTGCCACAAACAAGTAGAGGCTGAAAACCCGCCATCACCAGAAGAAGTCGAACGGTTCTGGAAGAAATTGTACGAGCGACCAGTGGAAACCCGAGATACTCCAGCACTTCACAGATTCCAGACATTATGCGATCAATCAAAGTGTGCAACCAACTGAAATAACAACCGAAGAAATTAGAAAAGCCCTGAAGAACAAAAATGATTTCACGGCACCTGGACTGGTTGGGATCCAGAACTACTGTGGAAGAACTTTCCAGCTACTCATCAACACGTAGCCAGATTACTCAGTGGAATAATAATTCACCGTGAGCCAATTCCATCATGGTTGGTAGAGGACAGAACTGTACTGATTCTGAAATCAGGCGATCTAGGTCAGCCCTAGAATTACCGCCCTATCACGTGTCTCAACACTTTGTATAAGATTCTCACAAGTGTCCTTCAAAACCGGATTCTGAAGGTTATCGCACCGCTGTGGAACCAAATCTACGAGCTAAGAGGGGCGCGGAAAGGAGTACAGGGGTGCAAGGACAACCTTCTCATAGACAAGAGCATTTGTCAAGATGCGAAACACTACAAGCGCGATCTACATACATCATGGCTGGATTACGCGAAATCATTTGACACATCGTCGCACAGCTTGATAATACAGCTGCTAGAGATGCTCAAAGTCCACCCAGCATCATCCATGTGATTGAAAACATTATGGCGCTATGGAAGACCAAGTTCGCCGTTCGATCGGAAGGTCGAACCACGTATACAGGATGGGTGAAATACAAGCGAGGCGCTTTTCAAGGAGACTCGCTAAGCCCGTTATTATTCTGCATAACACTCCTACCATTAACACCGGAGTTGAGGGAGAGCAGAATAGGGTACAAGGCCGGTCCACCAGGCAGAAGAGAACATCTGGTTTCACATCTCCTGTACATGGATGACTTAAAACTGTACGTTCCTTCCAAGGCAGTACTACAACAACTTCTTAACATCGTTGCGGAATACACCTCAGCAATAGGAATGTCATTCGGTTTGGAAAAATGTACTGTTTTCCATCTGAGCAGAGGAAGACCTGAAGAAGTAGGAGAAGACATCGAACTGGAAAGAGGAATAATCATTCGGCACCTCGATGAAGAGGAAACTTAAAAATTTCTCGGAATGCAACAAAGAGGCGCACTGGGGCCAACCCGAATCAAGGATACCTTAACAGCCAGCTACGAAAAGAAGGTCCGGGATATATAGAAATCACAGCTGTCTGGTAAAAACAAGGTGTCAGCTACGAACATCCTGGCAGTCCCGATAGTCACATACTCTTTCGGGGTAATTAACTGGACAGTGAATGAGACTCTCCAGCTAGACAGGGACAAACGTAAAGTGATGAACATGAATCGGAGCCATCATCCCAACTGCTCGGTACAAAGAATATATCTCCCATGAACGCAGGGTGGCAGAGGTTTGCAGACTTTAGAATACCAATACCATCAACAAACGTTGGAAATGGCAATAAGGAGAAGTGAAGACCCGCTTCTGAAAATGGTAGCCCATCATGAAATTAGGTACCAAGGAGCTTTCCTATTTAGAGCTGGACGGAGAGCCTTGGAAAAACTCAGTATAACTGGAGTATCCATCGACCATGAGCTAGTGGGAACACCTATCCCGCCAACAGACCAGAGAAGAGTGGGCAGATAGATCAGACAGGCACAACTGAAGAAGCTACTCGAAGACCACATAGGTCTGCACTCTATATATTTCAGGAGTCTGAAAGATCAGGGCCTGTCGGAGGAACTATCCTTTGCATTCTTGAAGTCGGCTGGACTAAAGTCTGAAACGGAGGGATTCGTTATGGCTTGTAAAGTTGGAGAGATAAGTACAAGATGGTATAATAAGAACATCATGAAAGTGGACACCCCAACAACTTGCAGAGCATGCCACAGTCAGCAGTCACTGTCTGCTTGCAGAGTCCACGCTCCATCAGGATATACAGAAAGACACAATGCGGCACTTAGAATTCTCTACTTCCATCTGAGAGAATTTTATGGTATACACAAGGAGCCAGTGCTACCATATGTGCCTCTGGAAATTGGATCAGTCATCGAAAATGATAGAGCTCGAATCTACTGTAACTATGCTTTTCCAACAACTCGGCAGATCCATGCCATAAAGCCAGATATAGTACTGCTGGACAAAGATCTTAAACTGAAACTTAGAACCAGGGTGCCTATAAAAGGTTTCCCCCTCTTCAAAGAAAAACGGAACTAATCAGAATATTTAGCTGAAAATTCGCATAATGGGGGTTGAGATATTGATCTTCCTCCCCAAAATAATTTCAAACCTCTCCCACTTCCGGTTATACCGAAAACAGACTACTACTTTATTGATTTCAATAGCACACCCAGTATATTATTCTTTCATCGGATAGCTTATTTGATAGCAGTTTCAGTGATCTGGGCCTCACTTTTCTTTGAATATTTCTTCAGGAGAAGTTTTTTTCGAGATAATCTTTTTCGATCTTGATTTTTCCAATACGTAGTATAACAGACTGGTGGCAGTTCACACCAAAAATGTACAGGGTGTTTACGAGAAGGCCATGAACTTGGACAACTCAAATTCATCAAAACTCAAGATTTTCAAATTGCCACTCACATTTTTTGTTCTTTCAGTCGATTCTACGCCTAAAAAGAGGGGGGGTTACTTAAGCAAACCCTTTACCTAAAATGAGGACTTGGAGAGTTAACGTCGAAAAACTTGAAATCAGGAAAAAGCGCAATTTCTTAGTGGAAGTGGTCTGTGACTTTCGGGAAACATAGGAAGAAACTAAAATCCGATGTTTCGAAAACTTAATTTGACATTTCCCGATATTTAATTAATTGTTCGTTGCGATTGTTGATTATTTTAAAACATTATTCTTTTTTTTTCTACCAGTATTTATAGACCGAAATAGAATATTTCCATTTATGTAGTTGTCATTGAAAATAGATACTTTTAATTGATTTTTGGATTCTCAACAATCCAATGAAAAATGAATTAAAATTCATGGGATGTCAAATTAAGTTTTCGAATCATCGAGTTTCAGTTTCTTTCTATGTTTCCGGAAAGTTACAGACTACTTCCACTGAGAAAGTTATGCACATTAGTGAAATTGCCATCAAATGTAGTAGTCTTTTTCCGGTATAAGCGGAAGTGGTAGAGGTTTAAAAATATTTTGGGAAGGAAGACCAATGTCAATTTTGAGCTCAAAATTCTGATTAGTTCTCCATAAACGTCTAATAGTCATCGATGTGAATCACCCTTATATTGATTACTTTTGATCGTTACGCTTAATACTGTCGATTTGGCACTGGTACACGCAGTATAATATCACGAATGAATTTTTAAAATTCATCAAGTCAAATTGTCTGGTACTCTACTCACGTATGATTGAAATAAAAATTCCATCAGAAATACCTCAAATAAACCATATTCATGACGTTGACCACCTTAATCGGGTTTGTATAAGCTTCCGTAAGGTTGTACGATGTAAAAACAAATTTGTGAGAATCTGAAATATCCATAGTATATTCATTGCTCATAAAGACGGTTTACTATACCGGGATCATATAAGATCCAAAATAGATGATTTGAGGTCGGTATATTATGAAGCTCTCAACGTGCAGTGTTGCCATGTTTATGGACTGAACGCGTCGGTCAGCTATACGAATCATATACATCAGATTCAAATCGGTAGAAGCGCCCTCGCACTGGCCAAACCCTGAAACTTTCTGTATATAATATCGTGTATAACCGACTTTTCACACCCAGCTGAAAATTCACCCCTAGCACCCCCTAACCTCCCTCATAATGATTCTATAGTCGAACGTTTCCAGACCCGGAGCCGGGTCTGACAACGTCACTTTTGGATCGTATAGTCGGTCGAGTATACTGTTTTGGGTCTGTATGTGCGGTCGAACAAATCTATATATATATATATATATATATATATATATTTATCTAATAGACGTATCCAGTCCCGGTACACTCTGAAGGCTACCTGAGACCCATATGATCCAAAATGTTTTCAGGAGTATATAGACAAAAAACGGGTAGATTGAAAATATAACTCCTTAGGCATCTTGAGAGGGGAAGGAATTTTTTTCTGTCGAAAAAGTTGTATATTCGTCAAACTTCTCGAATCCCGAATCATTCCGCCGACTTTCTGATCCCACATACACTCCGCAAGTATCTTCAGCCAACGTCTTCGAACCCAGCGCTGTTGTCAGCTCTTCGGGACTAATTGCGCCAATTTCGATGTACGAAAGGGCGCGAAAACGAAGCTGGAATCGTTTACATTGTTTTAGTTGTGTTATGAAATGATTTTAATGTCTGCAAGAAGGAAGCTGATGATGAAAAGTGCAACAGGTACGTAAATAAGAGCCATTAGGAGTTCTATAGGTACAGTATTTCATTTGATGTAAAATTACAATCTTTTCCAATTAAAAACATTTGGCTTAAGTTTTACAATATAATACCATATTGTTGACATATTGTTGTTAAATATATGTTTCCGGCTTATCCCATGTTCAAGACTGAACAATGTCAAGAATATAGTATCATATTGAGAAACTTAAGCCAAGTTTTTTCTTTACCTTAATAACTTGTCAAAATGTTTCACCAAGTGATTAGCGAGAATTCATTATCTACAATAATTTTTACTAACACATATTTTTTTTCAGAATGTCAGAGCATATTCAGGGTCTTCCTTAACGACATGCTAATATTTAAGGGGGCAATTCTTCAACTCATTTTAAGAAAAAACTTCCTATGAACGTATGTCCTAAAAGTCTTAACTTTTGAGATACAGGGTGATAAAATTGTGTGCTGCGATATGAAGTAATTTTAATTTAATTATTTTAATCAAGAAGAGAGCATATGACAAGAAAACTTATTTTTTGGATTCTCATTCATTTCTGATCTCTCTATTTGCTTTCAGTCGATGCACAAATATTTCACACCGCCTCAGATTTTTGAGGAATTGATCCTGAAGTAAAACGATTTTTATTTTTTTTAGGTGGAAACCGTGTGTCGGTCAAAGAAAACCCATGGGATCAAATTTGCTCAAAAATGAATGAGGATCTCAAAAGTAATTTTTATTTGATAAGAAAGCAGTGGCGTAGTATTTTTTTCTCCAAAAATATTCAATGCAAAACTCGTATGGACGTCACTGGTAGAGAAAATGAAAATTTTTGTACATCACAAAATGCACCTTGATGTATAGAATACATGTACCAAATCTTATGAAGATGTCTGCAATATTATCTCAGTTATTATTTAAAAACTGATTTTTTTTCAACATTTTATCACCACGTATCTCAAAAGTTAAGACTTTCAGGACATACGTTCATGGGAAGTTTTTTCTTAAAATAAGTCAAAAAATCACCACCTTAAATATTAGCATGTCTTTAAGGAACACCCTGTAACTGCGAAGGTACTATTGCTGCTTGATGAGGGGAAAGAGTCTTGCCCAGAATGAAGTTACGCAATATTAGTTAGAATTGGAACAAGTAGAAGAGAAGAAAAGAGGAAAAGAGTAAATTTGAAGTGACGAGAAAAGTATCAATATGGGAGACAAATGAGAGTAGATGCATTAAAAATTAAATGGATCCGAATGAATGCTACATATGAAGGCTCTACGAAACCGAAGAATATAAGGGACGATGAAAAAGATGATATGTCTTCAACAGAAAGTCTATTATTCCAGATTAATTTCTTTTGTTAACATTTTAGATCAATATTATTTTATCCAAAAAACGGCGTATGTTGATTGATTCTTTCAACGCTGAACAAGATTTGCCTTTTATTCAGTCAACATTATCTACCTATACATTTCTGTACACCGTTTGCCTAAAATAGTTGAATATTTCCCCAAATTTAGAAGTGGACCAACCGCCGTATTCACAAAGCATTGTTAAGTGTTTGAATCTCCGTTAAGCCCTAACTGAGGTCCTCAGTTAAGGATAAATAAGAATCGCAACCTCAGTTTACGTATTTAACGGTGGTGAAACAGGCCTGTTTCACTACCCCTATCCCTTATTGTTGCTTATTATCCCCAATTTATCCTTAACTGAGGGCCTCAGTTAGGACTTAACGGAGATTGAATGCTTTGTGAATACGGCGGTAAATGTTTTTTCGATTCTGAAAAATATCCATAAAATAAAAAATGTTTTTTTTTTTAATTAAGCCAAATGTTTTTAATTGGAAAAGATTGTAATTTTACATCAAATGAAATACTGTACCTATAGAACTCCTAATGGCTTTTATTTACGTACCTGTTGCACTTTTCATCATCAGCTTCCTTCTTGCAGACATTAAAATCATTTCATAACACAACTAAAACAATGTAAACGATTCCAGCTTCGTTTTCGCGCCCTTTCGTATATCGAAATTGGCGCAATTAGTCCCGAAGAGCTGACAACAGCGCTGGGTTCGAAGACGTTGGCTGAAGATACTTGCGGAGTGTATGTGGGATCAGAAAGTCGGCGGAATGATTCGGGATTCGAGAAGTTTGACGAATATACAACTTTTTCGACAGAAAAAAATTCCTTCCCCTCTCAAGATGCCTAAGGAGTTATATTTTCAATCTACCCGTTTTTTGTCTATATACTCCTGAAAACATTTTGGATCATATGGGTCTCAGGTAGCCTTCAGAGTGTACCGGGACTGGATACGTCTATTATATATATATATATATATATATATATATATATATATATATATATATATATATATATATATATATATATATATATATATATATATATATAAAAATAGGATAACGCGGATAATTTTATTAAAATGGAAAAGTATAACGTGTAATTCCGCAAAACGAGCAGAGATAATCATTCTGCTGGTACCTGCCGACACGTGTTTCTGCTAGTTGGCTTCTTCAGGACAGGGCAACCAAGAAACCAAGAAAAAGGTGGAAAGATAACTGAAAACAGGCGACTCCACAACAGGAGCGAGCAACCAATTTGTGTCTTCAGCTCTAGGACCTCCAATTCGGAGGTAAACTATGGCATCGGCACGAAGGATGCATAAGCTACCTGTGCGATGCGACCTAAACCCGAGGATATTTATAAAAAAATAGGATAACGCGGATAATTTTATTAAAATGGAAAAGTATAACGGGTAATTCCGCAAAACGAGCAGAGATAATCATTCTGCTGGTACCTGCCGACACGTGTTTCTGCTAGTTGGCTTCTTCAGGACAGGGCAACCAAGAAACCAAGAAAAAGGTGGAAAGATAACTGAAAACAGGCGACTCCACAACAGGAGCGAGCAACCAATTTGTGTCTTCAGCTCTAGGACCTCCAATTCGGAGGTAAATATATATATATATATATATATATATATATATATATATATATATATATATATATATATATATATATATATATATATATATATATATATATATATATATATGTCAAGTGTATAGTTCCGGTACTTTTTGCAAGGTGTATATTTCTCTGCATACATAGATCATATATTGAATATATAATCCGTTTCTTTTTGAATTTTCAATATATGTCTAGTGGTTTCTGTTTTAGATTATTATATATATATGGCATAGTTCCGAGACTTTTTTCGAAGAAATGATTGTAAATCTGATATTTTTCATAGTTTTTCCGCATACATTAGATCGATAGCACTCTAAGAAGTCATTGATGTCAAAAAATCTCTGAAAACCCCTAGATATTTTCGAAAGCGTGCTCAATAAACGATTGAAGATTTTATATCTTTTGTCGGTTTTCTCGAACACAATAGATTCATACTAGGTATTCTAATGGTAGATATCAAAAGATTACTGAAAACTTAGTGTATTCTGAATATAATTCAGTTCCATCTCAGATATCGATATATCCGCGAAATATATTTGAGCGTTTTCTCGCAGAAAATAGAATCATATTACTCCCACGAGTCATAGATGTCAAAAGATTTCTAAAAACTCATTTGATTCAGAATATAATCCATCAGTTTCATTTCAGATGTCGTCTTGTTCAGAGACTTTCATAGAAATACATAATTGAAGATTGTATATTATTATCGTCGGTTTCCTCGCACAAAATTGATTCATATTATTCTGATGAGTTATTCTCAAATTATGTCAAAAGATGGAATACTTCATTATTCAGGAATAATTCATCAGTTTCATTTCATATGCAATTAAATATATCGTCTAGAATCGGGAAAATCACCATATAAATAATCGAAGATTTTATATTTTTATCGACTTTCTCGCACACAATATATTCGCATCACTTCGACGTGTCTTATTATGTCAAGAGACTCACAAAACTTCATTATGATTATAATTAATCAGTATTATTCCAGAAATCGATTTATGCTCTAATTGCGGTACAATCTTCATAGAAATAATTGAAATTTTTATAATTTTGTCGATTTTATCGCATAGAGAATTTTTCTATTCCGTTGTCATAGTTACATTATATTCATATTACAACGACGAGCTGGATATGTCAAAATATTTCTACAAACTTATTACATCTTCAATATATAATTTTGGAGATTCATTTCAGATGTTACCATAATATTTAGTTCTGGGACATCACTCATGGAAATAATTGTTGATTTAATATTTTCGTCAGTGATTTCGCATAGGTACAATATATTCATATTACTCCTTCGAGTTGTATATGTCAAAATCTTCATGTCGAATACATATAATTCGGAAGATTCATTTAAGGTGTTACCATACTATCTAGTTTCTTTTTGAATTTTCAAAATATGTCTAGTGGTTTCTGTTTAAGATATATATGGCATAGTTCCGAGACTTTTTTCACAGAAATGATTGGAAAATTGATATTTTTCATAGTTTTTCCGCAAACATTAGATCAATAGTACTCTAAGAAGTCATTGATGTCAAAAAATCTCTGAAAACCCCTAGATATTTTCGAAAGGCTGCTCAATAAACGATTGAAGATTTTATATCTTTTGTTGGTATTCTCGAACACAATAGATTCATACTAGGTACTCTAATGGTAGATATCAAAAGATTCCTGAAAACTTAGTGTATTCTGAATATAATTCAGTTCCATTTCAGATATCGATATATCCGCGAGATATATTTGAGCGTTTTCTCGCACAAAATAGAATCATATTACTCCCACGAGTCATAGATGTCAAGAGATTTCTAAAAACTCAATTGATTCAGAATATAATCCATCAGTTCCATTTCAGATGTCGTCTTGTTCAGAGACTTTCATAGAAATACATAATAGAAGATTGTATATTATTATCGTCGGTTTCCTAGCACAAAATTGATTCATATCATTCTGATGAGATATTCTCAAATTAATCCAAAAGATCCTCAACAACTAATAAACAACAGACAAAATATTACTCCGACATAAATGTCGAAAGATGGAATACTACATTATTCTGGAATGATTCATCGGTTTTATTTCAGATGCAGATAAATATATCGTCTAGAATCGGGAAAATCGCCATATAAATAATCGAAGATTTTATATTTTCATCGACTTTCTCGCACACAATAGATTCGCATCACTTCGACGTGTCTTATTATGTCAAGAGACTCACAAAACTTCCTTTCATTATGATCATAATTAATCAGTATTATTCCAGAAATCGATTTATGCTCAAATTGCGGTACAATCCTCATAGAAATAATTGAAATTTTTATAATTTTGTCGGTTATATCGCATATAGAATTTTCATATTCCGTCGTCATAGTTACATTATATTCATATTACAACGACGAGTTGGATATGTCAAAATATTTCTACAAACTTATTACATCTTCAATATATAACTTTGGAGATTCATTTCAGATGTTACCATAATATCTAGTTCTGGGACATCACTCATGGAAATAATTGTTGATTCAATATTTTCGTCAGTGATTTCGCATAGGTACAATATATTCATATTACGCCTTCGAGTTGGATATGTCAAAATATTCCTACAAACCTCTTTCATGTCAAATACATATAATTCGGAAGATTCATTTAAGGTGTTACCATAATATCTAGTTTCCTTTTGAATTTTCAATATATGTCTAGTGGTTTCTGTTCGAGATATATATGGCATAGTTCCGAGACTTTTTTCACAGAAATGATTGGAAATTTGATATTTTTCATAGTTTTTCCGCATACATTACATCAATAGCACTCTAAGAAGTCATTGATGTCAAAAAATCTCTGAAAACCCCTGGATATTATCGAACGTCTGCTCAATAAACGATTGAAACTTTTATATCTTTTGTTGGTTTTCTCGAACACAATAGATTCATAATAGGTACTCTAATGGTAGATATCAAAAGATTCCTGAAAACTTAGTGTATTCTGAATATAATTCAGTTCCATTTCAGAGATATCGATATATCCGCGAGATATATTTGAGCGTTTTCTCGCACAAAATAGAATCATATTACTCCCACGAGTCATAGATGTCAAAAGATTTCTAAAAACTCATTTGATTCAGAATATAATCCATCAGTTTCATTTAAGATGTCGTCTTGTTCAGAGACTTTCATAGAAATACATAATTGAAGATTGTATATTATTATCGTTGGATTCCTCGCACAAAATTGATTCATATTATTCCGATAAGTTATTCTCAAATTATGTCAAAAGATCATCAAAAACTAATAAACAACAGAAAAAATTTTACTCCGACATAAATGTCGAAAGGTGGAATACTACATTATTCTGCAATAATTCATCAGTTTTATTTCAGATGCAAATAAATATATCGTCTAGAATCGGGAAAATCACCATATAAATAATCGAAGATTTTATATTTTTATCGACTTTCTCGCACACAATAGATTCGCATCACTTCGACGTGTCTTATTATGTCAAGAGACTCACAAAACTTCCTTTCATTATGATTATAATTAATCAGTATTATTCCAGAAATCGATTTTTGCTCAAATTGCGGTACAATCCTCATAGAAATAATTGAAGTTTTTATAATTTTGTCGGTTTTATCGCCTAGAGAATTTTCATATTCCGTCGTCATACTTACATTATATTCATATTACAACGACGAGTTGGATATGTCAAAATATTACTACAAACTTATTACATCTTCAATATATAATTCTGGAGATTCATTTCAGATGTTACCATAAAATCTAGTTCTGGGACATTACTCATGGAAATAATTGTTGATATAATATTTTCGTCAGTGATTTCGCATAGGTACAATATATTCATATTACGCCTTCGAGTTGGATATGTCAAAATATTCCTACAAACTTATTTTATATCGAATACATATAATTCGGAAGATTACTTTAAGATGTTACCATAATATCTATTGCCGGGACATTGCTCATGGAAATAATTGTCGATTTAATATCTTCGCTAGTGATTTCGCATAGGTAAAATATATTCATTAAGCCTTCGAGCTGGATACGTCAAAATATTCCTATAAACTTATATTATATCGAATACATATAATTATATGTAAGTAATGTGTATGTAAGTAATCTTTCGAATGCGAAAGATTACTTTAATATGTTACCATGGAAATAATTGTTGATTTAATATTTTCGTCAGTGATTTCGCATAGGTACAATATATTCATAGGTATTGCTTCGTCGAGTTGGATATGTCAAACTATTCCTACAAACTTATTTTTTCCTGAGTACTTATAATTCGGAAGATTCATTTCAGATGTTGCCAGAACATCTAGTTCCGGGACATTACTCATGGAAATAATTCTTGATTTAATTTTTTCGACGGTGATTTCGCATTGTTACGTACCTACAATATATTACGCCGTCGAGTTGGAAATGTCACAATATTCCTACAAAATTATTTCATCTGGAATACCTATAATTCTAAAGATTCATTTCAGATGTCACCATAGTATCTAGTTCCGGGACATTACACATAGAAATAATGGTTCAAAGATTATTTAAACCTCTGTTTATTCTGAATGTAATTCATTTGCTTAATTTCGAATGACAATATGTCGTTTATTTCCCGTTTAGGTACTACAAATAGACCAACATTTTTTTGTACGTTTTCCATATACACGGTGACTCATTGAGTTATACATCAATTTCAACCTAGATCACTCTCATCAAACGCTTTTTTCATTGAATACTTTTCCAGCTTCGGCCCAGGTATCAGTTTTTATTTTGTATCTTACATGGTGTTTCCTAATGAATTGAATCTAGGTGTGAACTTTCCTATAACAATCACACATCCTCCAAATATAGTTTTTTCCTACTTCCTACAATGGTGTCCTAGTTATTGACTCACGGATTCATAAAACTAAATAAAATTGGTTCAAGCACTGACGTGAAGTCAGGAGCTTTTGCGCGTATGTTATCCTTATAAACAAAGTCAAATGTCGTGTTCTGATGCACACCCTAACCTGGAAACTTCAAGCCGCTATGTCTTTCCGTTCTCAAGTTATCGTGACAAGAAAAATATTTTTTGATAATTTTTTAATAATTTTCCAGCCATACGATTCTCACAAAATTTCACAAACTACTCACCAAGTTTCAATTCGATCGGATTCATATTGGTTGAAGACAAAATTATTACTCGGAAACCATTGAGCCGATTATGCCCATTAACGAACTTGTCCGTCGTATTGGGATGCGCCACCTGCCGTGAAAATTTCAAGTCGCTAGCTCTTTCCGTTCTCAAGTTATCTTGGCAACGGCCGGATAGCCGGCCGGACGGACAGAATCAAATTTGACCTCGAATTCTTCATCAGGGAGTCGAACCCAATCGTTTGAAACCATTTTCGGCGAAAAATTTGAAAATTACAGACATTTGGGGAAAATGATAACGCGATGTTCCCCAGAACGTACGCGCAAAAACTTGGTAATTACTCGTAGAATGCCGACGTGCTAATTTTTATGAAATTTAGTGATGTCGTATCACAAAAAAAATATCTTTTTTTCAAAAATTTTATATTTCAGAAAGTATCCGTCAGAATCCGCTCAAATTCCGCACATACCTTGGAGCCATAATTACACAATCGAGTACTGAAGTTCAGTTCGATCCACTTTGTATGAGGCGTGAATAGACAATAGTACATGCGCGGAAAAGTTCCTGACTTCACGTCAGTGCTTTTTAAGAATTTTTCATCTATTGATTAGAGTTGAAATTTGGTGTTCAGAGAGATAATAATGACATAGAAGCGTGTGCAAATTTTCCTATGGATCGGTTTACTAGGGACGAAAAAATTTCAAATACAATTGTTGTTTTTCAAATTTGATATTTTGGTCATGGAAAGTGATTTTTAGAGAACGCAAAATTTCAATCTGAGGCAGTACAGAAAATTCGAATGAAAATTCTATATTATTTTCCTTTTATTCTTGAAAATACCTGACCCAGTTGAAACCTGGGTGTAAAATAATGACATTTATATGCATGCAAAATTTCATGAGTATAGTGAAATTAAGATGATCATTCTGTTTTTGAGGGTTGTTCAACATTATATTCAGATCGGTCAAAGCAGATTGACTTCACTTCCACGCTTTTTGGGTATATAGGTTCCTGAAGTGACCCTGTTCTATAATTAGTACTTCTCTTAGCGAACTCTAGGAGGTCGCGGTAAGATGAAAGAGTTCGCGGTAAGATGAAGGAGCATAGGGGTTGATATCCAAATCGCAAATCCTAATAAATGACAAACGCTACCGTATCTCGTCATAAATATGTCCTAGACTTAATCGTTGGTTTCGCGTGGGAAAGAAAATTCAACATGTGGTAAGCAATTTTTTGTTATAACGTATATTTCCTTATGTACTTCGTATCTTCCACATAAGAAGTCCCGGAACTAGGCCTTATAAAATAGTACATATCTGAAAAGTATTAAACTTGTCCAAACACGTTCAATCCTTATATCTCGTAGTGTACATATTCGAGGTCTCGGAACTAGGCGTTTACCTGCAATTTTTTTCAACCCATATCTAACAGTAAACCTACATTTTTCGAGAGCCTTCAAATCATAATTCTACAGCCAAATTCATGATTTGAACATGATCGGATCTATAATGATGGGGATATTGAAACAATACTGGAAAGCGAGCAGCATAGGGCGAGTTCAGTATCAGGATGTGTGACCGTTACCATGATAACTTTTGAATGGAAAGAGATGGCGACTTGCAATTTTCAAAGTAGATCAGCAATTCAAGTGCGATACTTGAGTTCGTTAATAGGCATAATCGATCGACATGTTTTGGAGTTATACCCATCTGAACTCGTTGTTATTTCCTAAATAACTCTAAGCATACAGATCAGATCCAATTTAAACTTAGCAATTAGTTGCGAATGCTGATGCGCAAATTTTTGAGAAATTTCGTGAGGATCGTATATTTAGAACATTTTAAAAATATCATTAAAAACTCTGTTTCAGAAAGTATCAGTACGATATCGATATCCGATCGAATTGAAACTTGGTAACTAGTTGACGTATGCCGACACAAAGAGTGAAATTTCGTGAGAATCATATTATTAGAAAATTTTTAAAAAATTATTAAAAACTATTCTCTATCTCAGAAACTGCTCGTCCGATATCACTGAAATTTTGGTAGGGTCTACAAAATACAATTTTACAGGCAAGTTCCGAATTTAAATACAATCGGATCTTGGTTGATGGAGATATTGAAAAACAATTGGAAGTCGGGATGCCTTGGGCAAGTTCAGTAGCTGGATGGGTGACCGTTGCCACGATAACGATAACGGAAAGTCATAGCAATTAGCATTTTTTCGGGTAGGTTGCGCAACCGGTATGAAGATAGCAGTCTAAAGTTAGCAGCCGATTTCGAATGCCAGACCGTAGCAGCCGAAATTTCGTTTATGCTTACATTTTCAAGAAATATGAATATTTCCCAATAGTTCTTCAATACAAAAATGTTGCTACCTCAATAGGGATCTACCCTAAAAAATATATTACGATGTACCCTCTGTCAAAAACTACCACATTTTCCTATCATATAATAAATGAATATGAACTATTATTATATAGGGAATTCGAAGTAAAAGAAGAATATGAAGAAAATGGTGTTTCCGATAAAAATTTGATATGTGAATATCCATGATGTACGCTTTCAGAGAAATCTACTCCGGTGTACTCAAACGCCTCCGTTTTAGGGAAAACTACCCCTTATCTCTACTACCAGTATATCGAATGTATGACAATAATCGTGTTATTTCAAAGTTGAAGGAAATTATGAAGAAAATGATGTTTCACTCTGAAAATTTGATATGCTGATGATCATGATGTGTTTTATCAGAAAAATCTACAGCGATGAACTTACAAGCCTTCCTTATATGGAAAACTACCCCTTGTCTCTACTTCCAATATATCGAATGTATCAGAATTATCGTGTTATTTCAAAGATCAAGAAAATGATGTTTCCCTCTGAAAATTTAATATGTTAATAATCATAATGTACTGTATCAGAAAAATCTTTCAGGATGAATCATCATTATCTTCATAATTTTCTTTAACTTTAAAATAACACGATTATTCTGATACATTCGATCTATTGGAAGTATAGACAAGACGTAGTTTTTCATACCAGGGAGGCTTGTAAGTCCTTCGCGGTAGATTTTTCTGATAAAGTACATTATGATTATTAAAACGTCAAATTTTCAGAGTGGAACATCATTTTCTTCATAATTTTTTTAAACTTTGAAATAACACGATTATTCTGGTACATTCAATCTATTGGAAGTAGATACAAGGGGTAGTTTTCCATACAAGGAAGGCTTGTAAGCCCATCACGGTAGCTTTTTCTTATGGAGTACATCACGAGTATCATCATATCAAATTTTTATGGTGAAAAATCATAATTTTCTTCAACTTTGAAATAACACGATTATTGTGATACATTCTATATATATTGGTCGTAGAGACAAGGGGTAGTTTTCCATACAAGAGTGGCTTGTAATTACATCGCGGTCGATTTTTCTGAAAGAGTATATCATGATTAATAACGTATCAAATTTTCAGTGTCAAACATAATTTTCTTCATAATTTTTCTCAACTTTGAGATAGCACGATTATTCTGATACATTGGATATATTGTTAGTATAAGAAAAAGGGACATTTTTCCATACAAGGGACGCTTGTAAGTGCCTCGCAATAGATTTTTACTCAAAAAATATAGTAGGCACATTCACATATCAAATTTTTATCCTGAAACACCTTTTACTTCATATTTTTCTTTAATTTCGAGTTCACTATATAGTAGTTAAGATTCCTTTTATATATTATAGGATAATTTGGTAGTTTTTGACAGAAGGTACATCGTGATATATTTTTTGGTATGTAATTTGGTATGTAATTTAGGCCCCTAAGCAGGTAGCAATATTTTTTTTAATTGTAGAACTAGTGAGAAATACTCAAATTCAAAGTGTACGCATAAACGAAGTTTCGGGTGCTACGGTCTGGCATCCGATTTCTTGAAATCGGCTGCAACCTTTAGGCTGCTATCTTCACACCGGTGGCTGCGCATCGGAATGCGACACTTAAGTTGGTTAACGAGCTTAATCGGCTAAACGGTTTCGGAGCTATATCCATCAGAAATTATGTTGTTATTTCCTCAATAACTCTAAACATACAAATCCGATCCAACTCGATAAATAGTTGTAGAATACCAACGGATTCTCAAAATCTCGATATACAGGGTATCGTTTCAAGGATACAATCGTTCCATATTTTTTTGTTAATCTGGATCTGGATTTTCCTTGTGATAATTAATTGATTTATTTAAGCTTCAAATAAGAAAGATGTGCTCCAAAAATAAAGAAAATGTACTGGGTGGTTCGATTGTTATAAGCTCGAAAAGTAATAAGTAAAATTCATGAATCACACTGTATCTCGGTAACCAAAGCAGTCAGAGCCAATAAATTGGGTATATCTCTAGAACCACCTCGGTGTCCTATATTCACTGTTCCAGTTTTTTCGTTTATCAATGAAACGACCTGTAACATGTAGAATAATTGAAATCATATAAGTGAATTTTATTAATATTTTCTAAAACAATATGTATAATCTTGTGAAACTGAAGTGAAGAATTGTACATAATATACAATTCTTCGTTTGATTTAGAATTATATGTTAAGTGTTCAGTTCCGGTACTTTATTTGTGACATAATGTAGTTTTCCGGTACTTTTGCCGAGTTCCGGTACTGAATAAAATCAGTTAAATAGGACCGTTCATTTCATGATTCAAAGAATCATTATAAAATGGTTTCTTTCTGGGTTTTCACTCCCAAACTGTGAAAAATATCTATTGAATAAAAATTTTGTTATTTTTTGAATTGCTCCTGCGTAAGAAACACAAGATATTTGTCAGAAACAATAAATCGATCAATGTCGGAGCCTAAATCAGACTACTTCGTCAAAATTATAAAATTTTCATTTAATAGATATTTTTCAGAGTTTGAGAGAGGAAACCTGGAAAGAAAGCATTCAATAATGAATAAACCTGCCACGGTATCCTTTAATGAATATTTAAATAATCAATATTTGAACCATGAAATAACCGGGTTCTGGTACTGAATAAAATTAGATGAAAAGGAACGTTCATTTCATGGTTCAAATAATTATTATTTGAATCATGAACGGACACGCAAAAGCTCCAGAGTTCACCTCATTGACTTTAAACTAATTTCAGCCAGTACCAGAACTCTACTGAAGTCCTAGTAAACGATATCAGGTACCAAAAAATTGGTTCAAGCACTGACGTGAAGTCAGAAGCTTTTGCGCGTATGTTCTATTGTCCATTCTTCTGTATTGGACACCCTTAATCGAATTTACCATGGTAAATTATGTTGTCCATTCTCCCGTATTGGGCACTTAATTCGAATTTACCATGGTAAATTCGAATTAAGAGTGTCCAATACCGGAGAATGGACAACATAATTTACCATGGTAAATTCGATTAAGGGTGTCCAATACAGAAGAATGGACAATAGAACATAAGCGCAAAAGCTTCTGACTTCACGTCAGTGCTTGAACCAATTTTTTTTTCGTGATTTTTTTTGAAATTTTCTAGGGGTACGGTTATTAAAATTTTTTTTTTCGTCTTTTTGTTCGAATTTTCTAGTGGTACGGTTCTTACAAAATTTTGAACACGTCTTTATGTTGATTTTCTACTACTAGTTACCAAGCTTCAATTCGATCGAATATTTATTTTTTCAGTTATCAAGAAAATAATATTCCAGGTGGGTATAACTCGGAAACCGTTAGACCGATTATGCCCAAAAACGAACTCAACTCTCCCTTTCGGATACGCAACCTACCCTGAAAATTGCAAGTCCCTATCTCCTTTCGTTCGAAAGTTATCGAGGCAACGGTCACCCATCTACTGAATTCACACAAGAATGCTCCAATCTCCAACAATATTAAACCGATCGTATTAAAACTTGAAATTTAGCGGTAGAGTTAGGTTATGAAGGCTCTTGCAAAATTTCATCAATTTTTAACGATTAGTTACTGATATATAGAATTTTTTTTTTTATTTTCAATGATTTATTAAAAATGTTCTACAAATGCTGTCCTCACCAAATTTTGCAAACATTTTCGCGTTGGCATTCTACAACTAATAACCATGTTTGAATTCAATCGGTTCAGTACTTTTCGAGTTAATGAGGAACAAAAACCACGAAATTTCAGAAAATTTCAGATGGCTATAACTCTAAAACCGTTTGGCCGATTGTGCTCATAAACAAACTGAAATGTGGCGTGACAACAAAAATATTTTTTAATAATTTTTTTTTTAAATTTTCTAGCCATATGATTCGCACAAAATTTCACAAACGTGCTTAGGTTCATATTATACAACTACTCACCAAGTTTCAATTCGATCGGATTTATATTGGTTTAAAACAAAATTATTACTCGGAAACCGCTAGGCCGATTATGCCCATTAACGAACTTGTCCGTCGTATTGGGATGCGCCACCTACCCTGAAAATTTCAAGTCGCTAGCTCTTTTCGTTCTCAAGTTATCGTGGCAACGGCCGGACGGCCGGCCGGACAGAATCAAATTTGACCTCGAATTCTTCATTGGGGAGTCGAACTTAATCGTTTGAGACCATTTTTTTCAAAAAATTCGAAAGTTACAGACATTTGGGCAAAACTATAACGCGATGTTCCCCAGAACATACGCGCAAAAAGTCCAGTAATTATATGCGCATGAGATAGATTGATAGTGATTCGTATAATTTATCTGAAATATTATTTGGAATGACTAGAAATTCACCCGAATGAATAGGCGCAAAATCTCCTGGGTATTTGCAACTAACATGTACCAGTACCGTATATCAACAAAAGTAAGGGTTATCTACATTAGGTCCAAAAAAACCGACTTAACAAATACATATATCACGTTTGTATCCATTCCGGTATTGCATTGAAAATGATCTGAACAATGAAATGAAAGGCTAGCAGAAGCATAGAGTTGAAACTTATAATAATTTTTGCGCGTATGTTCTGGGGAACATCGCGTTATAGTTTTGCCCAAATGTCATAACTTTCGAATTTTTTGAAAAAAATGGTCTCAAACGATTCCCCAATGAAGAATTCGAGGTCAAATTTGATTCTGTCCGTCCGGCCGGCCGTTGCCACGATAACTTGAGAACGAAAAGAGCTAGCGACTTGAAATTTTCAGGGTAGGTGGCGCATCCCAATACGACGGACAAGTTCGTTAATGGGCATAATCGGCCCAGTGGTTTCCGAGTAATAATTTTATTTTCAACCAATATAAATCCGATCGAATTGAAACTTGGTGGGTAGTTGTATAATATGAACCTATGGCTAGAAAATTTTAAAAAAATTATTAAAAAATATATTTGTTGTCACGATAACTTGAGAACGGAATGAGATAGCGGCTTGACATTATCAGGTCAGGATGTGCACCAGAACGCGACATTTCAGTTTGTTTATGAGCATAATCGGCCAAACGGTTTTAGAGTTATAGCCATCTGAAATTTTCTGAAATTTGGTGGTTTTTTGTTCCTCATTAACTCGAAAAATACTGAACCGATTGAATTCAAACATGGTTATTAGTTGTAGAATGCCAACGCGAAAATATTTGCAGAATTTGGCGAGGATAGCATTCGTAGAATTTTTAATAAATCATTGAAAATAAAAAAAAAAATTCTATATATCAGTAACTATTCGTTTGAAATTACTGAAATTTTGCAAGAGCCTTCATAACCTAACTCTACTGCCAAGTTTCAAGTTTTAATACGATCCGTTAGATATTGTTGGAGATTCGAGCATTCTTGTGCGAGTTCAGTAGATGGGTGACCGTTGCCTCGATAACTTTCGAACGAAAGGAGATAGGGACTTGCAATTTTCAGGGTAGGTTGCGGAATGGGAGAGTTTAGTTCGTTTTTGGGCATAATCGGTCTAACGGTTTCCGAGTTATACCCACCTGGAATATTATTTCCTTGATAACTCGAAAAATAAATATTCGATCGAATTGAAGCTTGGTAACTAGTAGTAGAAAATCAACATAAAGACGTGTTTAAAATTTTGTAAGAACCGTACCCCTAGAAATTTTGAAAAAATGACGAAAAAAAAAATTTTAAGAACCGTACCCCTAGAAAATTAAAAAAAAATCACGAAAAAAAAAATTGGTTCAAGCACTGACGTGAAGTCAGAAGCTTTTGCGCGTATGTTCTATTTTCCATTCTTCTGTATTGGACACCCTTAATCGAATTTACCATGGTAAATTCGATTCGGATATACTGGAAAATGATGTAAATTTGGTAGAGTGAGTGTGTTATATAATTTTAAATGATCCATGGAAACATTTGGAGGTAGTTTGAAAATATATTAATTCAGATAAAAGCGTCACTTTATTTGGGAAGAGTCTTTTTAAATATAATTCAGGGAAATAAGTGTTAGATTTGTATAAAAAACCTCCAAATGAGTATTGAGTCTCAGTTATATAATAATTGAAATCATACAAGTAAATTTCATTATTATTTTCTATAACAATATGTATATCCTTGTGAAACTCAAGTGGAGAATTTTAAATAATTCACAATACTTCACTTAGTTTCACTAGACTATACCATATACATATATGTCAAGGGTTTATATCCGGTACTTCATTTGAGGTTGTTTTGACGAGTTCCGGTACTGAATAAAATCAGTTGAAAAGGACCGTTCATTTCATGGTTCAGATAATTATTATTTGAATCGTGAAATAAACGGGCACGCAAAAACTCCAGAGTTCACCTCATTGACTTTAAACTAATTTCAGCCTGAACCAGAACTCGACTGAAGTCCTAGTAAACGATATCAGGTACCAAAAAAGTCCAGTAATTATATGCGCATGAGATAGATTAACAGTGGTGTGTATAATTGAATCGAAATATTATTTGAAATGATTTGAAATTTACCTGAATGAATAGGCGCAAAACCTCCTAGGTATTTGAAACTAACTTCTACCAGTACCGTAGATCAAGAAAAGTCAGGGTTATCGACATTAGATCCAAAAAAACCGGCTTGACAAATTCATATTTTTCGTTTGTATCCATTACGTTGTTGAATTGAAAATAATCTGAACAATGAAATTAAAGGGCTTGCAAAAGCTTAGTTCATTTCAGTGAATTTCAACAAATTTCGACCAGAACATGAAGTAGTAGTAATTGTTGAATGGTTTTGAATAAAGGATTGAAACTTATGGTGATATATTGGAATCAAGAAGTTTTGTATTTAATCACATAAATACCGGTCGGAGCCCTGGGGGAAATGATGTTTATCTTAAAATTCTCCATTTAATTGTTCATCTCGATTAGATCTCTATTTACAGATTATCGTATTCACAACCATACAAATATATTCTAAACGTCGGAAAATGATGCGGATATGTGGAGGAATAAATGTCTACTCACGAAAATAAATATTCATTGTACCGTACTTTATATTGACAAGAAATCTATTTGTGGAATGAAAACTATTGGATTATAATCTACCCAAATTATATGCAGTTGCCAAGGATATCTATATCTATTTGATAATTAGCATGATACAGATATAACGTAGCATTTATCCAAAATACATTGAAATTTAGTACTGATATGGTGAGGTACCGGAAGCATGCAATTGACATAAATACGATATTTGTTCCGGTACTGTACCGGAACCCGACGAATAACATATATTTATTCCGGACCAGTACCGGAACTCGACAAAAGTTCCGGCAAAAGGCAATAGGGCTCAAAAAAAGTACCGGAACTATACGTTTGACATATATATATATATATATATATATATATATATATATATATATATATATATATATATATATATATATATATATATATGGAAAGGTTTAACGGGTAATTCCGAAAAAGGAGCAGAATTATTTTTAATCTGCTCCTTTTGCGGAATTACCCGTTAAACCTTTCCATATATATATATATTACTCCGCATGATCCATATTTCTATGTTATATATATATATATATATATATATATATATATATATATATATATATATATATAACATAGAAATATGGATCATGCGGAGTAATATATATATATATGGAAAGGTTTAACGGGTAATTATATATTAATTATATATATATATATATATATATATATATATATATATATATATTTACGTCTTTTCGGGGAAGAATCACGTTTTTAAAAACAAAAATGTTTTATTTGAAAATACTCGATACACTGAGCTTGACAATGTTGATCTAATTCTCAATATAATTCTCTATGCAATTCTCCTCGAGAAAATCTAATAGGGTTCTATTTATAAGATTATCTTATCTAAGGAATGTGCGATGCACTCCACGCGCTAGGATGCAAAATGCTAAATAAGCAATATCTAACAAAGTAATATGAATACAGGATGGACCTTTGGAAATAAACCTATCTATTAAATATGGAATTGGAATCATGTAATTCCTCCTCGGCTAAATTAAAGGTATCACCTTTAAGAGGTGTGGCTTTATTAAAAATATTATTTCTTAAATATCTGAAAATGAAATAAATGCTTATTATGAAAATAATTAATACTAATAAAATTAACAATGTGAATTTCGAAGGTTGGAAATTCCATTCTTCTAAATCTTCTAATTCTATGTTGGGGATTTCCATTTCTTCTTTCTTGAATTCTTCATTTGACAGGTTCTTGGAGGGTAACATCATTTTTGGTAGAATGATGTATTTTTCTTCGTCTATGAAAGTAGTGGGAGTAATTTCTTTCTGTAAGTTGCTTATGGTACATTTTGTTCTTAGAATTGCCATGGAAGGGATGAAGTAGTATTTGGTTTGCTGGGGACATTTTTCTTGGATTTTCTTGTTTCCAATTGACAATACATTTCCGTCTTCCAATAATTTTAGATCAGGAGAAATGATTGTTCTCTTTCTGGGGCAGTCTTCGGTGTGGTTTTTCAAGATATTCTGCATACATATCGGGGATTCTATAAGGGAGTCTTGATCACATAGATAGTCATCTTCTATCGGATGGCACCGTTTTGTTGACCATTTCAATATTTCCTTTTGTGAGAGCAAATAGGAGTTGGTATAAGGAAGGGAAAGATTTTGTTGAGTTAAGTAGTGAAACTTGTATAAATCATAATTTTCTTTATATACCAATGGTATTGAAATTAGGAACAATAAAACTTTGTTCTTGAAAATAACTTTCGTGTGACATAATTGATAGTAATCTTTCAAATGATGAACAGGTATTATATTAACATTTTCTATTAATTTTGAGTACTTTGAGAAAGGTAAGATAAATTCATTTAATAATCTCGCAAAGCTTACAGCATTATTAAGTCTGAAATAAAATCTGTACTAGTGTTTCCTTTGCTTTAAAATTTTCTTATGATAAACATGTTTGTTTTTAGTATCTTCAATACGGTTTTCATCAATTTCACGGGCATCTATTTTCTTATAAACTGGGTCTAATTTGCGTGTTATTGGTTTTTTAATATAAGTAGGATTTTTATTTAAGGGATGATTTTCTTTCGCTGATCTCTTTTCATTAGTTTTTCTTAAACGTTCAATATTCTTCTGCTTATTTTTCTCTAATTGTTTTGAAATGTCATTAAGATTCTCGACGTAATTTTCAACATAATTCTGAATTTGTTCATTATGTGTCCGCTCAATAGGTAGTGAATAATTTAAGTCTGCTTTGATTATTTGCATAGGTGTCATCTCTAAACTTGAGTGATTAGAATTATTATAGCTAAGCAATGCTTGAGAAAGTCTATTTTGAAAAGTATTTTTATTTCCGATCGTTCTTAATTGTTCTATCAACGTAGAATGAAACCGTTCTACTATAGCGTTAGAATTTGGGTTATAATTGGTTATGTAATGAATTTCTATTTTATGAATTTTGGAAAAATCCTGTACAACACTATTTTTGAATTCTAGTCCATTATCGCATGTTATCTTATTGGGGGTACCAAAATGGCTAAAATACATTAATAATTTATCTACTATTTCCGTGCCTGTCTTTTGTGACAGTGGGTAACATTGTCCAAATCTGGAGAATGAGTCTACAATGCTTAGACAATATGTTTGATTAAATCTTATAGTATCACAATAAATGTGTGTGAAAGGATTTGATCCTATTGGGTTTGGTTTAAATTTTAATTGGATTGGGGTTCTTTCGTACTTACTTTTCTGACATATTTCGCAAGAATTTATAAAATTTTGAACATCTTTGCTCATGTTCGGCCAATAATATTTGCGCTTTAAACTAGTTAAATTTTCTTGATATCCACGATGAATAGTTTTGGTTTCGTGATATTGTTGAATTCTTAGAAGTTGTTCTTCTTTATCTTCGACATCCTCTAGATATATTTTAGAGATTTTCAAATTGAATGAATTATAATCGAATTTATTCTGTAAAGTTTGTGCGCATAGAAATGCGACGGTTTATTACGTTAATGGGCATAATTGGCCAAATGGTTTGGAAGAATTGCCTATCTATTTTTTGTTTGTTATTTCCTCAATAAATCAATAAATACAGATCGAATCGAATTGAAACTTGGCAATTAGTTGTAGAATGCTCAGTCGCAAAATAATGAAATAAGAGGTTTTTCTAACTCGGGGGATGCGAAATATATGGTATATGATTTTTTAGGTTGGACATATTCTTTGATAAATTTAAATAGATCATTTTCTATCGAATTTATAGAAACTCGCAATCTCATTTTGTCTCCAAATAATTTTGTTTTTGTGACATGGTAACTTGAGAATTTTCTCATTATTATTTGTAAAGGTGATGAATTTAAACTTCTTTCTGTATAAGGAATTTTGAAAATTGGATTTTCAACGTTACTATGAATTGTGGCATCACTGTGAATAATTACATTTCCTGTTTTCAATTTACTTGAATTCGAATTATCTAGGACAGGTATTTCATCACTTGTATTGCCTAAAAGATCATCTAATTCTTCATCGGTTAATTGATTTTTCATTGTAGGTAGTCTATCATTTGTGTGACCTAATAAATTTAGACATTCGTCTAATTCTTCATCAGTTACTTGATTTGCCATTGAAATAAGATCTTCTTCTATTCCATTAATATCGATTAAATTTTTATTAATAGTAGTTACATTAGAAGTATGTATAGATTTTTCTGGGTGTCTATTGGATAAATAATAGATGATTATTTTCAGATCTGAGTCTGCAAAGATATATTTTATTATTTTTAAGATAATTGACCATTCTAATCGGTCTAATCCACACGCAATTCGCGGCAAAGCTATGTATTTGTCATCATTATATTCGCATAATTTTCTAAGGTTTAAGAGTGCTTTGAAAACTTTTTCATATTCAGGTTTATCAGAGTAAAGATTCTTAGTAATTAAGTAATAAATATTACGATTCCCGTTTCGGATCGATGCAATCTCACCTATTGATTTATTTTGAAGTTTAAGTTCGTTTACTTTACCAAACTTCTGTTTGAAATCCAGGGCAATACCTTGGTTCATATTGCCATAGTCGTGTACATCTGCGTGATCACGTACTGCTCTCGCTTCTTTCTTAATTTATTCGGTATTTTCTTAGTTTTCTTTATTTTAAACCTAGGAAAATTTGAACATTGTCTCAGTGAAGTGGGCTGGAAAGGATTTTTATTCCGGTCGGCGAGTTTTCAACGTAAAATTTGATGAACTACGAAGTTTCTTTCGGATAACATTGTTGGTGTTGATAGCGTCGCATCCATAGACGTAGTGTGTAGTAGTTTACCATGTCTACGATGGAAAGTGAAAATGAATGCAGTTATTGCAGGAGGAGAGTTGTTAATTCTGTCACTTGTGTCAAGTGTGGATCCCATTTCCACCCCTATTGCTCGAGTAAGGCCCGTGTGGTCCAACCTGATGGAGTAATTTTATGCTGTGAATCGAATGAGCCACCAAATGATGATGGAGATCAATTGTTCAACCGTTTATCACTGCTCTTTCAGCAAAAGTTTGACGGTTTCAAGAAGGAAATGGAAGATAAGTATTTGTCTCAGATTGTCGAACTGAAGAAGGAAGTGAACATCATGTCTGTCAAGTTATCATCCCAGGAGGCTGAGTTGGACTCATTGAGAGGTCAGATCTCTGCTCTCAATGACGGTGTACAAGGATCCGGATTGGCTGATGGAGGCTGCTCAACTGAGGATGTCCTTTCTGAGCTAGAGGAACGTAAGTTACGATCGAAAAACCTTATGTTTTACAATGTTCCTAGGAAAACAACGATGGAGGATGATAAAAAACTTATACAGGATATGATTTCCAGTGTTTTCCCCGAGGTAAAAGTTTCACATACTATTCGGGTTGGTAAAAAAAGGGCTGATGGCCACACCCCTTTAAAAGTACTCTTGAATAACTCGGAGTCGGCACTGAAGATTCTCAGAAACAGAAGTAAATTCCTGCCAGTTGGGGTGCAATCCGACCTCACCTCAAGACAGAGGGAGTATTTGACTCATCTTCGACGGGAGTTGGATCGTAGAAAGTCCGAAGGTGAGAAGGATTTAACTATTCGATATGTTCATGGTACACCTAAGATAGTCTCCCAGTCGAGGGGCAAACGGTCATCATTCAGCAGTCAAAGAAGTCAACATAATTTTTAAATGTGTACTACCAAAATGTCAGGGGTTTACGCACTAAAATCAATGATTTCGTGCATAACGTAATAGTCTCTAACTACGATGTCATCTTGCTCACTGAAACATGGTTGGACGACCTTATTGATGATGCTGAACTTCAGCTGTTCAGCTATGATCTCTTCAGGACTGATCGAACTTCTTCATCGAGTGATAGAACTAGAGGTGGTGGGTGTTTGATCGCGGTAAAGAAGACTCTTTGTGGTCATGACGTATCGCGTGTTCAGGTGTCGGTTGAGGATTTGTTGGTTGTGGTGAAGATCAAACAGCAGAAATTTTTGTTTGTGACAGCTTACATACCTCCTCGGGCTGCAGTGAGTGCTTATGAGTGTCATTGCGAGAATATTGAATTCGCAGTAGAAAAGTTCGAACCGGATGGGATATATATTGCTGGTGATTATAATCTTCCCCATGCTGTGTGGACTAGCGACCATTTGGGTGCTGCCGTGGATGCTGGCTTGACTCAACAGGTCCAAGTGTTGGTTGAGTCTTTTAGTTTTTTAGACCTCTTTCAGAATAATACAATTTTAAATGACAACGGTAGAATGTTAGATCTCATTTTTTCCAATTTTCAACTACTTGAAGTCTATAAAGCGAATGATATTCTCTCAAAGCAGGATGCTCACCATCCTGCGGTAGCTTTCAACATTCAGTCATTTCAGTCGTATAGAAGCAACTCTGATATGATAACTTATAACTTTAAGTCTGCTGATTATGTTGATATGTTGGATTATTTGTCATCTATAGAATGGGTTGATGAACTAAATACCAGAGTCAACAGTGTAGACAATTTAGTTGATATATTTTATAAACTTTTATCTGACGCAATAGAGAAATACGTACCTAAAATAAAGATCAGGGACTCATGTTTCCCAAATTGGTTCTCTGTTGAGTTGAAGGATTCAATTTTCAGAAAGAAGTTGGCTCATAAGAAATACAAAATGACAAATGCTTGGGACGATTACCAACATTTTTGCAGTCTCAGATCTCAATGTAAAATCTTAGTTAAGGAATGTTACGATTGCTTTGTTAGAGAGAGTGAGGAATCTATTCCTGGTAATGTTAAGAAATTTTGGAATTTTGTAAACTCTAAAAGATCTGATAAAAACTTTCCCACTGTTATGTATTTAAATGATGGGGAGTTTCACACTGATAAGGATATTGCTGATGCTTTTGCTAATTTTTTCCAATCAGTTTACCAACCGAGTGGTGTACATAACTCGTGTGACGCCACTGATATTTCATCTTGCAATCAGGAGGATATGATAAGCGTACCGGTGATAAATGTTCAACAGGTGTTAGATGCTATCGATGCCCTCGATGTAAACAAAGGACCCGGTCCCGACAATATTCCTGTTCTTTTCATTAAGAAATGTAAAAACGTTCTTGCTTCGCCGTTTCAGATTATTTTTAATAAATCATTGAATGATGGAATTTTTCCTAGTTCATGGAAATCTGGATTTCTGAAACCCATACATAAATCGGGTTCAAAGGGAAATGTTGCCAACTACAGGCCAATTACTATATTGAGTGTGATTCCGAAGTTGTTTGAGTCTGTTGTCTACGGTAGCATTAAATCTCAGGTATACAGTAGAATAATTCTCCAACAGCATGGGTTTTTTGAGGGTAGAAGCGTTGACACTAACTTGCTTGTGTTTGTTCAATATGTTGTTGATGCATTAGAGAATCGTCGGCAAGTTGAAGTTATATATACAGATTTTTCCAAGGCATTTGATTCTATATCCCATTCACTTCTGGCAAAAAAGCTTAAAGCCTTCGGATTTCATGGTAGTCTGTATGGTTGGCTTCTTTCTTATCTCACAAGCAGGGTTCAGTTCGTCAGAGTGAATAGTACGCTTTCCTCTCCGGTGTTTGTTACATCTGGTGTACCTCAGGGCAGTCATCTTGGGCCTGTATTGTTCTTAATTTTTGTCAATGATATTTGCTCTGTCATCCGATATGTGAAGTTCTTGTTGTTCGCTGATGATCTGAAGCTTTACTACGCCATAAAGTCTATTATTGACATCTATAACTTACAGTTGGACCTGGAAGCGTTGGAGAATTGGTGTGTTAAGAACTGCTTGTCGCTAAATTTGGGAAAGTGTAAATTCATGTCCATTTGTCGAATTGAAGATCCGATGATTGCTACCTATTTCCTTGGGGGTGATCCCTTGGAGCGAATTTGTGTGGTTAGAGATCTCGGTGTTTCGTATGATTGTAAGTTATCCTTCAAACCCCACTTTCAGTCGATTTCCACTAGAGCTTTCCGGACTCTCGGTTTCATTTTTAGAAATACGAGAGATTTTCATAACATTGAAACACTGCGATATTTGTATCTGACTCTAGTGAGACCAACCCTTGAGTTCTCGTCAGTTGTTTGGTCTCCTTACACGTTGGTTGACAGTCTGTTCCTAGAGCGAGTTCAGAATAAATTCCTTAAATATGGTTCATACAGGTTAGGCATTCCTGCTAGTTCATTCTCAGTTACCCATATGCGCGATCGCCTTAGACTACCTTCATTAAAATCCAGAAGATTTTCTGCCGATGTAATTTTTGTGGCAAAGATTTATCGTGGTCTTATATTTGCACCGGAATTGTTAATTCGATTCAATCTGAATGTTCCGCCTAGACCCATGAGACAGGTTGAATTATTAAGACCAGGACTGTCAAGGACCAATTATGGATTCTATTCCCCGATTCCAAGAATGATGAAGCACACTAATTTCGTCGATGCTCTGGGTATTGATATATTCAATGATGCGCTTTCGAGACTAAAAAGAGATCTGTCAGTGATGATCCGACTATAGTAGCTTCACACGAATATGCCCTGTTCATTTTTGTATGTTCCTTTTTCTGTAATAAAAGGTTATGTTCTAATTGTTAGAATTATGTTTATTATGCATTATATATATTGCATGTATATTCTTGTTATTATAAGTGTTTATTGTTAAAGGTCTTTTGCCGTAAATAAATAAATAAATAAATAAATAAATAAATATAAAAATCATTTGATACGCAGTGTGCTAGAGCATAGTTTTTTAGGGCTTTCAAATAGATTACCTTCTTTTTCTATTACATTCGGTGCATCAATAATATTCTTGGATTCATAAAGTTTTAAGAAATTTTGATATGTTAGTTCATCAGTTGAATCCAAAATAATTCGACTTAGGGCGTCTGCATTATTTGTTGAGCCTTTCTTATATTTTATCTCGTAATCGAATTCTTCAAGTTTTATTCTCCATCGCATGAGACGTGAATTTGGTTCCTTAAGGGAAAATAGCCAGGTTAAAGGTTTATGATCGGTATAAATCGTGAATTTTCTTCCATATAGATAAGGTCTAAAATGTTTACACGACCATACAATAGCAAGTAGTTCTTTTTCTATGGTACTATATCTAGATTCTGCTAAATTTAATGTTTTACTTGTGAAAGAAATCGGTAGATCATTTGGTGGATCACCCTGTGATAATACGGAACCTATCGCGAATCCTGATGCGTCCGTTGTTAAAATAAAAGGTTTATTGAAATCTGGGTATCTTAATACTGGGTGGTTTAATAAATTTCTCTTACATATTTCAAATGCTTCAATATAATTCGGGTCACTAATATTAATTTTCGCATTTTTTTTAAGGCATACAGTTAGGGGTTTAGAAATTTTCGCAAAATTTGGTATAAATTTTCGGTAATATCCGACTAATCCGAGAAATGATTTTATCTCTTTTTGAGTTTTTGGGATAGGAAATTTAATTACTGCTTTTAATTTATTTGGATTTGGTTTAATTCCTTCGGGTGTGATAATATGTCCTAAGAATTCAATTTCAGTCTTGAAAAAGTGACATTTATCTAGTTGAATTTTTAATTTTTCCTCTTTCAGAACTTCGATAATATTATGAATATCGGCCAAATGTTGTTCAACAGTGTCTGAAAATATAATAATATCATCCATGTAAATATAACAAATTTTTCCGATAAATCTTTCTAAGACAGTGTTCATTAATCTTTGAAAAGTTGCCGGGGCGTTTTTGAGTCCAAACGGCATTCTCAGAAACTCATAGTGACCATTTTCAACAGTAAAAGCCGTTTTTTCAATGGATTCCTCATCTAACTAAATCTGGTGAAATCCGGAGGCTAAATCTAGCGTTGTAAAGTATTTTTTATTACCAAGTTTATCTAATATACTTTCAATCTGGGGAAGTGGATATTTATCCTCAATTGTTTTATCATTTAATTTTCTGTAATCTATCGCGATACGCCATTTCTTTTTTTCAGATAAGTCTTGTTTTTTAGGCACAATAACTACTGGAAAGGACCATGGTGATATACTCGGTCTAATAATTTTCTTGTCTAACATGTCTCGAATTTGAGTCTGAACTTCTTCTCTATGAACTTCTGGATATCTATAAATTTTACCATGAACGGGATTTTCATCGCTCGTTCTTATCTTATGTTTTATCCTATTTGTAAAATTAAGTGGTTGACCTGGTAACTGAAGAGCATCTACGTTTGTTTCGAATATTTTCTTCAATTGACTACTAATTTTTGGTTCTAAATGAGTAAGGTCTACTGGAATATTCGTAGGTTTTTGACATACTTGTTGGTATTTAAAAGGAATTTCACAAAAGTCATTAGTTAATTTTTGATTTTTGAAATCTAGGTTAAGTTCATATTTATTTAAGAAATCTGCACCAATTAATCCATCATAATTCTTATGAAATTTATACAATACAAAAGGATGACAATCATTCATCTGAAATTCTGAAAATAATGGTACTAACACTTTTTCATTAGAAGTTTCTTGCTTCATGCAAGCAGTTAAGGTAGTTTTTTCATTAAAAATATTCTGGTGGAAATTATTATAAGCAAATTTTGGATCCATAAGACAAACGGAACATCCACTATCAATTAGCAGTTTGCATTTTGGATTTTCAAATTCAATATACGGTAATTGATTTGTATGATCTAACGAATGATTTAAGTCAATGAATCGTTTAGGGCTAGTTTTCGAAAATTTTCTTTTAAATGTAAATCACGCTCGTTTTCAGGAACTGATTTATGATTAAATCTGGGGTCTTGTGAAGTTGACTGAATATGGGTTAATTCTTCAAATGTAAAGTTGGGACTTTGTTCACTACTGAAGTATTTCTTATTAGGATTTGTTTGATATTGGGTAGAATAATTTTGTCTTTTCTGAGGGTAATTTCTTGTTTGAATTGACATTTTTTCTGGTGGAGTTTGGATTCTCCTATTTGGATCGGGCTTAAATACATTAACATTCTGTTCTCGTGACGTACTAGGTCCAAATACTTGACGGTTCGTCGGGTAATAGGTATTTACTGCGCGTTGTTGAAACTGAATTGGTTGAGAGGGAAATCTCTGTTGAAAACTTTGATTAAAAGGATTTTCTCTATAATTCCTTTGATAATTTTGATATCGATTATTCGTAGGAAAATTTCTAGTGTTATTATAAGAAGAATTTCTATAAACATTTTGAGGAACATTTCTTTGGTTATTTTGATTAAAATTTCTTTGATTATTTTGGGGGATATTTCTCTGAGGTTCACTTCGACGTCTATTCATTTGAGTTTTGTAATGTGAAAATGGCTGTTGATAATAATAATAATCTTGTCTAATAAAAGTAACCATTTCATCATAATTCATAATATGTCGACCTCTAAGGGCTGTTCGTAATTCTGCGTTAATATTATACAAGAGAACGCGGGTTGCTACTCGTGAAGCTATATTTTTCTCTTGTTCTTTTTCTAATACTGGTAATTCTGATAATTCAATCTGAGAATCATATTTGTTTTTCAATTCAACGATCTTTTCCAAAAATTCTAAATCATCTTCGTGTCTAAGTCTTTGGGCATTTTGCAGATCCCAAAATAGAACTGACAGACTAATTTTTTCTTCAAATCTTAATTTCAAAAATATTTTTAAATCATTCCAAGTTTGAGTAATTCTTTCATTGCTACTTACTACTTCGCTCGCTGTTCCAGTTAGTTTACTTTTTATGATATCAATAATTACTTCATTTAACAGTACTTCAGTTGTTTTGAATTTAGTATAAAATTTCTCGCAATGATTAATAAAGCGTGCAAGGTTTGCTTGGTTACCATCGAAAGGTAGAATTGGTTTTGCAAATAAATCTATTAGTTTGATTTTATCAAAAAGATTACTTTCTTGAGTCATCTTGGAAATATTATGTTCGAGTTATACAATTATTTAATTCGCGTTAATCGGTTTTTTTTAATAAGAAACCTAGGAAAAACTATCGCAATCGGTTTTTTGATAAGAAACCTAGAAAAAACTATGGTAATCGGTTTTTTAATAAGAAACCTAGAAAAAACTATGACCCAATTTTTACAACGAATTGCGTTCTTCCAAGGAAAGGAAAAAAATGTAAGGTCCTCATTTGCAGCACGATTATTTTTACAACAAACATAAACACAATCCAAATAATGTGACGACATTTTGGAACAGAAAATCGCAGAGCGTCTTATTAAATTCGTTATGAAACGACGAAACAAATAAAGGAAAGACATTTTGCTTGAAAACTTTTTAAGATATGTGATTGGATCAAAGAATTGTAGTAAACAAACAAGCATCCTTATTCTTCTTCTTCGTTTTCTTTATTCAAAGACTTATCTATTGACTTTGTCTATGAAACATGAGAGCGTATTAGCGCCATCTATCAGTGGTGATTGTTATCTCATTCTAGATTGCACTGTAATTATTTTTCATGATTATTTGCGTGCCATCTGTACGTGGTTTGGTTAAACAACGATTTCGACTACAGCTCCATCTACACGTCATTTCTTTTTTGTTCTCGTTTTGTTCCGTATAGTGGGATATCTTCCCAACTAATACTTCAATCAACGATATTACATAGAGGATGGTTCTTCATTTTTCTACTCATCCCACACAATCCAAAATATATCCTATTATTAATTATCATAAGAATTGAGAATATAAATCACATTAGGTAAGATTATTTTCCCATCTATTGTATGTTATTATACTGATCTTCCTAGATCTTCCCCAAGGAGACCCCTCATAAGCCCTTGAAGAGCTTGGGCGAGTAAGGAGAACCAGTTGTGTGCTGCATAGGCTTTGTTACTGTGCCCTTATGCCAGCTTATGCACAGCACTGTTAATTTTTGACCTAACAGTGAATGGTGGCCACCTATGCCATATCTGTTCAATTTTGATCCAACAGTGAATATATAATATTCCATTCCACGAACATATTTGAAGTCTTGATTCATCGAGTGGGTAGGTTAGGTTAGTTACATGGATTTAATAGCTGGATCTGCTAAGTAGTAATTGGTTTATACCTATAAACTTATGCCATATTTTGCACAGCACTGTTGATTTTCTTCCCGACAGTGAATGTATATATTTCTGTATTTCAACAAAATTAACTGTCGAAAATGAAAAACCACTATACAGGGTGTTTTTTGTAAAATGTCATCTCGAGATATCTATCATGAGGACAATTAAAACTTTGTAAAACAGTTTCAAAAGGAAAACCACTGATATACAGAGCATGTTTCGAAAATTACAACATAAAAAGGGCTTGACCGATTCTGATGAAACTTTGCGTGCGTGTGTTGCGGCGGTTTCCAATTGGTCCCGGTAGGTGGCGCTACAACCGATCTATAGGAACTCAAAAACGACTGGACCAAATTTGATGAAACTTTGTGTTTGTGTTTTTCTGGTTCACAATAGCATCCGGTAGAGTGCGCCCCAATCGATTTATAGGAACTCCAAAACCGCTCGACTGATTTCGATAAAACTTTGTGTGCGTGTTTGAGTGGATCTTAGAGTCACAATAGGAAACCGGAAGCAGGCGCTGTATCCGGTTTATAGGAAGAACGGCTGGACCGATTTCAACTAAACTTTGTGTGTTTATCTGAGTACGTATCAGGTCCACAATATACCCTGATAGGTGGCATTGCAATCGGTCTATAGGAACTCAGAAATGGCTCGACTAATTTTGATGCAACTTCACTTTTGAGTTACTTTTTGTGATCTGAATCTTAATGAACATTATTATTATTAGTGTTCGAGTGGGTATCCAAGTTACAATAGAAACCCGATCGGTGGCGCTATGTTCGGTTTATAGGAACTCAAAAACGCCTCGACATATTTCGATGGTACTTTCGTGTGAGTGAACTACCGGTTCAATGGATCTACGGATAATATTGATCTACTAAAAAATGTAGATCTACTGGAATAATGTAGATCTTCCGGAAAAATGTAGATCTACCGGAACTACCCTAAAAATGTAGATCTACCAGAAGAATATGGATCTATGGCTAGGTAGATCTGCTGGCTCATCTGAATCCCAAAATATGAACTGCTGGCCACTAGTCAACGCTATATTATTAAGCGCGCAAGCTCGGATCCATCGAAGGTAGATTTTGAGAACTTTCTAAAATAGGCGATTTCGAAGAAATTTTCGTGAGGGGCGAAGTCGCGAGCCCTGCGAAGGGCGAGTATCGCCGCGGCGAGGGCAAGGACCGACGTATCGCCGAAGGCGATTTTCGTCAAGATCGAGAAGTCGCGAGTATTTTTAAAAAATTCCAGAAAAGTCGCGAAATAGTCGAAATGGCGAAAAGCGGCCTCGCTCGAAACCCTAAGGCTTTGTCGTTCCTCTCGCCCGACCGTATCTAACGGTACCGATCGAAAGACCGAATTTAGATGGATAGAATAGCGAGACACTTTTTCCGATTTTTTTTTCCGTTCGTTTTCTACGAGCGTTTGAAAATCGCCAAAATGAGGAAAATCGACCGTTTTTATGGGACTATAGAAATAATGCGACCCGAGTGCAGCCGAAGTTAACCGACCCCAAGATTTTGGATTGAAGGTGGCGTTCTGTTTTATCTTAAGAAGTCATCAATGGACAAAATCCCACTTGCACATCTCTAATTTTTTGAAAGGAATAGGCTAGAACAGTGCTTCCCAAACTTATTTTTACTGTGACGCCCTTGGGGCTTTCCCATTTTTGTACGACGCCCCTTAACCCAGCCCCCAAAAATATATACCAATTTAAGTACTAGCCTGGTAATACATTATCAGCTCACTAGACTCGGTCGCATCGACATGCGACGCCCCTAAGACAATGTCGCGACGAACAGTTTGGGAAGCCCTGGGTTAGAACCAGGGGGGTGAGACTCTAGTGAAAAAACTGTAAACAAATATATGATCTGTGATCTGAGCTTCCCCACTAGGACATAGATAACATGAAGTGAATAGAGAGATGAAAGATAAGAGAAATATATTGATCTTCCTTTATCGACGAAATATATGGGGAATCAGCTGGGTGAGCTGGGAAATGGAAAGGAAAATGCCGAAAATGGACATTTGTGTTTGTGATGGAGTTGAGTTGATGAAAAAGGTAAGGAGAAATATCGAATATGTAAACTAACTAATTTGAACTATGCAACTGGTCGTCGAAGCGAGAGGTCGTACATGTGTGCCTAACTATTGAATTCAACAAATATGTCGAAAACTTCCTATAATTTGCGCCCCAAAGGCCCAAACCAGGGTGAGGACATCAACTGTACTGAGGACCCTCTATTTAGTTCATTCCGGTCTGTTCTAAAGGATTTCATTGAAGAAAAAATCAACACAGCCACGGCTCAATTGAGATCACACATCACTATACTGGAATCGAAAATCGACGATCTGCAGGTCAAAAACGACCAACTGTTATCACTACATGTTGCTGAAGGTAAAAACAGCACGTGTCGTTCCGAAAGTGAAATTGATAAGGAAACTGATAAGGAATCATCTGTTGGCAATTCCGACTTGGATCTCATATCCACCCGAATGCTGAGTAATGCGGTGTTGCCGCCAATACCTCGACCACCGACTTCGTCTAAAGGGAAAGAATCGAAGAAATCCAATATGGATAGACCGGCGAAAGCTTCCGGTAATAGGAACATCATTCTTGGGAATAGTAGAGCCCAGCCGTCTGACAGCTTTTCTGCCACTCCACGAAGTATCTGGCTCTATGTCGGTAGATGCAAACCTGACACTACTGTTGGCGATGTCCGTGCCTATCTCAATGCTAGGATACAGAACCATACCTTTGATGTCGTCCAGCTCAATACCAAGGGACATAATTCCAGTTTCAGGGTGGAAGCTGATCCTTCTCTTGAGAAAGGTCTGTACGATGCAGAGTTTTGGCCATCTGGAATACTTGTCAAGAGGTTCTTGTTTCCTGGACGAGGAAACGCCCAGAGAAACCACCTCGGTGCCAGTTCATCGGCTTGATTTGGGCTCTTCTGCTGAGGCGCATTCACTCCACGCAAGTAAACCAAATTTTCTTAAAATTTTACACCTCAATGCTCAATCTATTGGTGATATTCTGCTTTTTATCTGTAAGCTATGAATCTATAGGTAACGATTGCTCTGTAAGAGGCCACCTTATAAAATCGTAAATAATGCAATTCTGGAATTGTTCCTGTAACTATCTCATTTACGGTGCTACATTTGAACTACTTTGATAAATTTATTGGAAAACATAACCTAAAACAGTAGTGATATTTTGAAGTTGATGGTATTTGAGAAGAGTATCATTCATCTCCCCAATATACAGTTATGTGTGCCAATATATTTTATTAGGATTTTGTTTGATTCTAGCTTTACTATTTTTAAGAGATGAAGGAAGGAAATGGAATAGGCAATATGAAATGAGATATGATTTGTTACATGGTTTCACGTATAAATAGTCCGTATTACTTGAAAGAAATGCCCATATTAAAAATTGAAATGTATTATGTAATTATTATATCACCCACCATACATATATTATAGAAAGAGGGATAATACCTTTTCCGCTACTGCAATATGGCATTAGCATTTCTTGTTTGTAGGACTCGTCCTAAAGCATTCACTAAAACCAAAGCGCAATGTATTTTTATTCAATCTGATGATGATGATAAATTGATCATCCGGGATTTCAAATCCATTTGATCACTTAACCGTTTTCTCTCAATTCTCACGAAGTTCCTATTGTAATAAAAATTATTTTCAATTCATATGAAATTACGTACAGTTATGTTAGTTGGATACGAGTTTGCTCTAAGAATAAGCCAATAATCCAAGCAATCTGATTCTTATTCACATATCCATTTTCATATTCGGGAAAAAAAAACCGTCACGCCGCAAAATCCTACAATAATTCTTTAAAATAACCTCACATTAGATCTTCCGATATGCTTCCGATCGCCCCTCCAGTACTCGTAAGGATTTAAGAATATCTGTAAGTTACAGATCGCTAAAAAACATTCTAGAATAGCAATGTTCCTGTAAGGTTATGAAAAGTTACAGATTGGCTTATAGATGAAAGCAGAATAGCACCATAAATCTAATAAGTATCCATTAATTGACGTTATGTTAAAAAGTAGCGGTTACCCCGATTTTGTCTGTTTGACAGAACATTGGATCACTGAAAAGCACGATAAAGACGTTTTTGGCGCTCTAGTTCCTCGGAACTGAGTGCTTATCAATTTTTATTATTATTATTGATAAGGGGGTTACGTTGCACCGCGACCTTGAGATCTATTGTGCCCCCCAACAGAGCTGTTCTCACCATTACGCCATCTACAGCTCGCCCTCCAGTTCCAGAGTATAAATGAACCTCAATATCTGGGAAGGCTTCAAGGATATTATGTCTTCACTCCTACAAGTTTCCTGTCCAAAGCATTCCTTTCGCTGACTTGCAATGGCGAGGCATTCTGTAACAAGGTGAAGAGGAGTTTCTTCCTCCTCCCCACAGAATCTGCACTCGTCAGTATCTGATAAACCTATTCTCATCAAATGCTTCCTGAGGCGACAGTGTCCTGTGAGGAAGCCAGTGACCAGGTGTAACTTATTCTTGCAGAGATCCAGATACCTTTTGGATCTCGCTTCTTTAAAGTTCCTAAGGAACTTTTTGGAATGAACCAAACCTGGAAGATTCCGCCAGAGTGTCTCTCTTTTGGTTTCCTCCTTCTCCAGAAACTCTTTCTTGTAGGTGCATTTTCCTATACCGCAGAAAGGTTCTGGGCCGATAAAAGGAGTTCGTGCTGCCTGTCTGGCAAGTGTATCGGCCTCTTCGTTCCCCTTGACTCCCGAGTGACCGGGGACCCAGACTAAAAAGACCTTATTATTCTTATCAATTTGCCCAAATGTCTGTAATTTTCGAATTTTTCGATGAAAATGGTCTAAAACGATTTGGTTCGACTCACTGATCAAGAATCCGTGGTCGAAATTCATTCTGTCCAGCCGACTGGCCGGTCGGCCGTAGGCACGATAACTCTCGAACGGAATGAGCTAGACAGTTGAAATTTTCAGAGTAGGTTTGGGAGATAAATATCTCGGCTAAGTTCGTTATTGGGCAAAATCGGACGGATGGTTTCGGAGTAACAAAAAAAAAACTTTTTTTTACAAGGCAAATTCCAAATTAAATTTTTTTCAATAAGCTGCTTTACCATAAGAATCCAATGATATCATTTTTAACTCTAACAAGCTAATACTTTTGGAGATATGACTTTTCAAAATTTCAATAATAAATCGTATTTCAACGTTGTCACAGAATGATATTATTCTATGTATGAATTGTCATAATGTCAAATGATGTTCCTGAGACATGACATTATCTAATCAATCGAAGAATTGTGAGCGAAGTGAGAAAAATCTCAGTTGTTTGCTCCGAAATTAGGTTTTCTCAGAAAATTCTTACATTTCGGAACGGAACATGAAGTAAGAGATCTGAGATTAGTGAGACTGCTTTTCATCCATAGACATAGATATAACTCTCGAACGGAATGAGGTAGGTAGTTGAAATTTTCAGAGTAGTTTAGGGAGATGAATATCTCGGTTAAGTTCGTTATTGGGCAAAATTGGCCAGATTTAATTTGATTTCTTCCATGGTGCAGTTCTCATTCTCATGATTGCTCATTTAATCTTGATAAATAAACTATTATTTGAATTGAATTTCCTTTAGGATGCAGTTCTATCATATGAATACATTGATATAATTCCCAACTCTGAGAAACCAATACTTTCGGAGATATAATTTGTCTGTTTGAACTAGAGCGCCAGAAAGAACCTGTCCACAGGGCTTGAACCCATTTTTAATTTATGTGGTTACATCCGTGTTGCTGAGTTCTGTAGGATCAATCGCATCCACGGAGGTAGTGTGGTTTTTGTTAAGTCAACGATTGAAACTAAATGCTATAGAATCTCATATTTGGAATCTCTGTGCGAGGAACTTAATTTCGAGTGCTGCGGCATCTCTCATGATCGCACGTGCATTGTTTGTATATATAGATCAGGCAAGGGTAATTTAGAGATATTCGAGAGTCGATTTACACAAAGGCTTGCATTTGTTCTTGTTAATTTTGAAAATGTTTTCATTTGCGGTGACTTCAATATAGATGAACGTCTACCATGCGACGATTCAACAAGGTCTTTCTTGTCTGTCTTGGAGAATTTTAATTTGCGTTCACTCGTCTCGTACCCCACCAGAATTTTTACCAACTGCGCCAACAGAACATCTAGAAGTAGCGTTGACTATATAATATGTGGAATTGATAAACCCCAAATAGCTGATGTTCTGAATTATCATGCTGGTTTTTCGGATCACAATGCTCTGGTTGTTACGTTCAGGGATGAAATTACGCAAACCCATCAGCACACTTTTAGGAGAGTATATCGTCGTAGGTTCTCCGATGTCGGATTTGCAGAGTTCGATTTCCTTCTGCGCAGGGATCTGGAGGCGAGCCGACAACACCGATCAGTCGAATACAGAGATAATTTCAGCCTATTTTACGATGACTTCCTTTGGTGTTTTAATGCTGCCTTTCCCAGACGAATGACAAAAGTAAGGTGTTGTCCTGCAATGGAGATCGCAATATTTCCCGATAATATAGAGCAGAAAATTCTGGAGCTCGAGCACGCCACTTGGCTGGCATCTAACCTTCCTTGTTTACAAACACGTAATAAGCGGGATCTCTTGAAATTCAAGGTGAATAATATGATTCTGTCTTATCGGCAGGACATATTTAATGATGAGATACTAGGAACAAGAAGCGAACCGTGTGGCGAATTATCGATTCGGTTCGGAATAAATGTGCTTCCCGCGGGGGCATGGTATTGTACGAGGGTGGGCGGAAAATATCGGATACTGGAGAGTTGAGCAACTTCTTTGGTGTATATTTCAGTTCGGCAGCCCAAGGGCTGATTGCTGGTCATTTCCCTCCAATACCTCTTTCGACTGGGTGCTCCACCACCTCCCGGAACGTTCCTAATTCTTTGTTCTTCCGTCCTGTCACTTCTGAAGAGGTTGAGCGTATAATAGCAGCGTTACCAAATCGTTCATCAGCTGGCTGGGATGATATTCCAGTTCCAAGCTTCCCCATACATCTGCGGAATTTTGGCAGACTCAATAAATCACTCTGTCTTGAGCGAATCATTTCCCGACAGACTGAAGATCGGTCTTACAATCCCTATATTTAAAAAATTGGTTCAAGCACTGACGTGAAGTCAGGAGCTTTTGCGCGTATGTTCTATTGTCCATTCTCCTGTATTGGACACTTTTAATCGAATTTACCATGGTGAATTCTATTGTCTATTCTCCTGTATTATACACTCTTAATCGACTTCACCATGGTAAATTCGATTAAGAGTGTCTAATACAGGAGAACAGACAATAGAATTCACCATGGTAATAACGATTAAGAGTGTTCAATACAGGAGAATGGACAATAGAACATACGCGCAAAAGCTCCTGCCTTCACGTCAGTGCTTGAACCAATTTTTTTTCGTGAATTCAGGAGCTTTTGCGCGTATGTTCTATTGTCCATTCTCCTGCATTGAACACTCTTAATCGAATTTACCATGGTGAATTCTATTGTCTGTTCTCCTGTATTAGACACACTTAATCCAATTTACCATGGTGAATTCGATTAAGAGTGTATAATAAAGGAGAATAGACAATAGAATTCACCATGGTAAATTAAATTAAAAGTGTCCAATACAGGAGAATGGACAATAGAACATACGCGCAAAAGCTCCTGACTTCACGTCAGTGCTTGAACCAATTTTTTTTTTGTAAAGTCAGGATAGAAAGCAATGATGAAAAAATTAACACATTATTGTCTACCTTCAATTCTTCTTTAGGAGAAGAATACATAATTATTCTTGAAAAATATTACTGGAATTAATGTCATATTTAAATAATCAAAGTAAAGAAAATTATAAGTTTAGTTACTAACATATTGAATGTGAACCAACAAGGACCTGCTGGGAAAGACAAATCTCTGGATTTTAGCAGGCGTTAGTTGAGATTGCACTTTTAAAGCACAATCCCACCAAGCAATGCAACCATAAGTGATTTGTGGTTTCACCACCATAAATATAAATAATACATAACCTTTCAAAATTCCCCTCTCGCAAATATACTCCTCTGAAGGCACATGGATCTCTTGAAGAAGAATCACCTTCTCTATTTCTCAAAGATATTCACTCTTGTTCATAGAAATCCCTTCAATATTTAGTTGCCTCCTCCTGAGGAGGATCTCTTTCAAAACCAGGTCTGACCACTAATGTAGGACTATCATCTCCCATAGGTTTGTGATGAAATAAAACGATTTTCCCATAACATACGCGCAAAAATATGTCATCATGACATTCATATTTTTATTTTTGAAGGTTCTCGCAATAATACGACCATAGACAACATATCATACGACGATTCGCATCCGCTACCGCTACCGCTTCGCTACCGAACTCACAAAAGGCTCCTCGGTTCTCCAACAATATAGATCCGATCGTGTTCAAACTTGGAATTCTGCAGTAGAGTTAGGATCTGAAGGCTCTTCCAAAATTTCAGCCATGCCGGACAAATAGTTTATGATATATAGATTTTTTGTCAATAATTTTCAATATTTTTTTTTTATAATCTAGTTATACCATTCAGATGCACAACCTAACCTGAAATTTTCAAGCCGCTATCTCTTTCCGTTCTCAGGTTATCGTGACAACAAAAATATTTTTTAATAATTTTCTAGCGATACGATTCTCACAAAATTTCACAAACTTGCTTAGGTCTATATTCTACAACTATTCACCAAGTTTAAATTCGATCGGATTTATTTTGGTTGAAAACAAAATTATTACTCGGAAACCGTTGGGCCGATTATACCCATTAACGAACTTGTCCGTCGTATTGGGATGCGCCACCTACCCTGAAAATTTCAATTTCCTTCTCAACACTCGCCGAGTACACAAGCGTCTTGGTTGTTTCTTCGATTTTCGTCTAAATTTGCAGTGAAATATTGGTGATAAGAATTTTTCGGTGGTTTTCTTGTTACGTTCACAAGATAGTGGAAGTCATCTTGAGGCCCTAATAATTGAAAATTGCAATTTCAAGACCTGCATTTGTTTTCGATTCAAGGGTCACCATACATATCACGATAAATATGTCTGGTATTTGCAAGTTGTGTAGTGACAACTTTATTGTCAGCACAAAGTCTATAAAGTGCAGTTCCTGTGGGCTTGATTTCCATACAAAGTGCGTTCAAATAAAGGATACCGTCCTGAAAGCATTGTCCGAATCTGAAAACATCTGCTTTTTTTGTTATGATTGTTTGGATCGTGTGAAAGCTAAACTAGAACATGAGCCTGAGAACTTTCATAGCATAGGAAACGAAGGGGACTTTTTGAGCGCTTTGATAGAGAAACACACCAAAGCTATAGTGGAAGACTGCCAGATAAAGTTCAATATCCTTAAGGAAGAAATTGTAGCTTTGAAGGATAGCAATAAGGATTTAATTCGATTGATGTCATCCAATGAATTTAAGAACGCTGGGACATTCAGGCCAAAGGAAATTACTATAGTCGAGAACGACCCATCATCCAAACCTCTGTCGGTACCATCAAATATTAAGCAGAAAACAAGCGGAAAACCAACTATCCTCCAATCTGACATACAAAAAAAAGTGGCGACTTCTGCTCCTACAAAGGAAGTTTTGGAACATCCTAAGCCTTCCTATCCAAGAAAAACATTCACAAGAGATCCAGCAGTACATGCAAAGGGGAAACCCGATCTCAATATCAAACCAGCACCGAAAGGTAGAAAGTGGATATGGATTGGTGGTCTTTCAAGAGAAACTTCGTCGTCCAACATATTATCATATGCGACTGAAAGATGGCCGAACAGTGATCTTCTATGTTTTGATTTAAAGTCTAAAAATAGCAAGAAATCTTTTAAGGTGGGAAGCAATGATCTGGATTTGGAGGAGCTACTTAATCCAGAAGCATGGCCTGAGGGTATATTAATCAGACCATTCCAGAACATCTAGTTAAGAGCAACCCAATCTGGCAATGATGCTGTGTATCAAGGAAGTTATTGTGAGGTGAACGATATTCGTTGTAGTTCTAGTTTAAACTTAGGTCAGAATAATTGCTTATATTGCTATTACCAAAATGTCAGAGGGTTGCGTACAAAGATAACTAATCTTGCTTCATCAATAATTAGTTCAGACTATGATGTTATATTTTTAACTGAAACTTGGTTGTCTAAAGACATTTCAAATTCAGAATTAGGTATTAAAAACTTCGATATTTACCGCAAAGATAGAGATTCCGTAAGTAGCTCTAAATCAAGGGGAGGAGATGTCATGATAGCCATAAAGAAAACGATTTCCTCAAGAATTATCCCAAGCTCACATTATGATATAGAAGTTGTATTTGTATTAGTTCACACTGATAGCGGAGACATTTTGATGTCAAATGTATATTTTCCTCCAAATAGCGACATTTCTCTTTATGAAAAGTATTGCGAAGACTTGGAAGATATATCTGATCGATATTCTGACGCAAACCTTGTATGCTGTGGAGACTTTAATCTACCGGGTATCTGTTGGAAAACCGAGCCTAATAAAAACTTAACAAAAATAACAAAAACTGAAACGGTAATCGCACAGTCGATAGCTTTTTTAAATATGGTGCAATTAAACGAAATTTCAAACATGAACAATGTGATACTAGATTTATTATTTTCATCATTCGATAATGCGACTGTTTCTTTGGCGGCTGATATCTTGCTTCCATGTGATGAGCATCATCCGGCATTATATTTTTACATTGATTCCGGATGTACGAGGAGGGAAGAACAAAACTACACATTTCTGGATTTTAAGAATGCCAATTATAATAATAATAATAATAATAATAATAATAATAATAATAATAATTTATTCCTTTCATCAAACAATGATACAATTAAAATGCAATGCATACTCTGTAAAATTAAGTCCAACAAATTGGAATAAATAAGGATCCCACAGAAGCTTTAGAAACTATCGCTTGTACGTGTCCATCCGAATGTTTACTCCCTTGTATTAATCTGACTTACAACAATAAACAATTTTTTGATAAATTATACTTGTGTAGATTACATTACATGTACAAATATTACAACTATTAAAACATTTATATGTTTTTTTTTTAATTTATTTATTCCTTTATTTATTTATTTTTTTTTTATTATATTTTTTTTACCACTACTTCACTGCAATTCCTATGCCCATTTCCCACAATCTCATACACGTTTCTGTCTCACTGTTATTGGATTTGATTCACGAGGTCATGAAAAAATTTTCTCCCCGATCCCGTGATCCAAGATTTCATCCTCTTCTTGAACAATGTTAAACTATTTATTTTCCTTATTTCTAGAGGTAATACACCATATATTCTTGGCGATAGATACTCACATTGTCGTTACGAACAATATAAATTAGGATAAAATATAAACAAATATGTATAAATAAAATGATTCGAATATGTACACGGAGGACAGAAACCGTTATAAATATGAATAAATACAATATACTGTATAAATAAAATGAATCGAATATGTATAAATAAAATCAATAAATATTCTATCATAAAAAAAATCCATCAAATATGTACAGATAAAACCTAAAACCCAAAATAACAAACAACATCAACAGAATATTGGGGTACAAACAGAGATAAAATTTAGGTAACTAACATTCAACGACCAAACAAAGGAGCAAATATAATTTTCTTCGTAAGGGACGAACCTGCGAATAAAACAAAAACAATTTAGGGTTCTCGACTGGACTTAAACGGCGTAACTGGCGGGTTTTGATGCCGCTGCCCTAGTTGGCCTCTGTATCTTCTTCACAGCACCTGTGGAAAGTGCTGCGGCCTCTTTTGGTATGTCTAATGACTCTAATGGAGGTTCGATCTGTTCTTGAACAGCAGGGTAAAGGAGATTTCGGTTAGGGGTAGATGGCGCGCTATTTGTAGCCCTGATCGGTTGTTCCTGTTGAGTAATCTCCAATTGTGTTAATTGTGCAGCAGAGTATTCAGTTCCATCCACCACAAGTCTATTCCTCCTAATAAAACAATTCTTGTTTTTCTCCTTCCCGAATCGTAGATGTCTTCTCAATATCCTCCGTTCCTCAAGTTGAGCCTTAGTGTAATCGTTCTCAACAAATATCCCAGATCCTTTCAGATGTTTCAGGTTACGGAATATTTCACCCTTCTTGAGGTGAGAGATGAACTCTACTTTCACAGGACAACCCTCTGACCTTCCCAAACTTACGATATTATTTATGTGTGACTTCTCAATATTTACTTTCAACACTGTACTTAGTTTATCAACAACAAAATCAGTTGTAATATGCTTAGGTTCCAGATCCAACCCGAACAAAACTATGTTATTTGATTTCCTCCCCCTCTCCAGAGATTCAACTTTTTCCCTCAGATGTTCGTTATCTTCCTCTAGAATTGTAATTCTGCTCTTCAAGCTCTCAATTTGTAATAGCAATCTAGTTTCACTAGCCAGTATTGTATTTTTCAATTCGTCTTTATTTCTTTTCATCTCTTGTAAAATTGTCTCGAGCGCTGTTTCATTCATAGTTAGCTTGTTATTCACTGGAATCCTCAAGTGCAATATTCGAAAAAGAAAAACGAAAAATTCTCCAAACACCGGAAAAAACAATAAGTGCTCCAATCAGGGAGGAATTTTTGGTACACGCTGGTAGGAAAATTAGGACGGGACACACACGCTTCACTCTTACGGGCCTATGTAAGAGACTTTCATCAACAAACACAGGTAGGCCGCGGTTAAAAGGAAAAATCAAAACAGATGGTTAGACAAACGGAATCCCCTTCAATCACACCGTCTGGCCCTTATCTTGCGATCAGTGATAAGGAATAATCACCATCGATGAGATATACAGAATGGTAAACTATGCCAGATGTTTCCAGCTGAACGTGAATTCAGAATAAAATGTCGAATCTGAATGAAAATGATCGAATCTTGTTTATAAAGTAATCTCAACAAAGTTAAATTAGCTCACGTTTATCCCGGTAGTTTACACTACCTGATATAGCACTTTCAGCAGTTTCAATTCTCCAAGTCTCGAGAAAAGTTACTTTCATTTCACTGTGGTTCACAAGTACATCCTCCTCACCAGATGTTCACAACATCAATGCGAAAATGCGAAAATACAATTTTTAATTTCTTTCACTTCCCTTTTGGTACCTCGTATCTCCTCTAAAATTTGTTCTACTTCGTTTGGGATTCTCAATCAAATATGTGACTGTGTGGTAGCCTTTAGATTACTCGGAATTCGCTGACACATGCAGATGTGGTCATATGGATATGCAAAATAAACAATTTCCTTATCGTTCTCGGAGATTTCTCCGATATTGTTGAATCGGTATAACCGTTGAAACTTCAAATTTTTAACTATAAATCACTGCATTCACAGTCGGATCCACAAAGTTCTTATACACAATTCTTTTCGATTGTTTCCAACTTTTGAAAACTGAACAAACTCACACCAGTAATGTATTTTGCTTTATTGACCTCATGAACACCTGTTCGTTCGCCGTTCACTCGACGAATGGTTTGTTACATTACTTTTCGACAATAAACTGGAACGAAGTTATTGTTGAGGATGATGTCCAGAAGTCCATTTCAAATTTTTACCATATTATTGATTCAGCAGTTGAATTATATGTTCCTAAAAGAATATCAAAAGAATATAAGTTCCCAAATTGGTTTTCATCTCGTCTGAAGGGTCTGATTTATTCGAAAAAAGCGGCACATAGATCATATAAGATATCTAATAGCTTAGAAGCCTATACACAGTTTGCTGAATTGAGACAACAATGTAGAATTGAGTCCGATAACTGCTATCGTGAGTATATAAATTCTGTTGAAGACTCTATAGAAATGAATCCAAAGTATTATTGGAAATTTGTGAATGATTCCAGGTCGAATAAGAGTCTTCCCCCAACTATGTATTTCGAAGATGAAATTTCAGATAATCCGCAAGAAATAGCCGAACTTTTTGGTTCCTATTTTTCCAAAGTTTATAAAGCGAGCAAACCAAAACGCTTGAATATACCGCAAGATCATCTAGTCGATATAGGAGATGTATATTTTACGCCAGATGAAGTACTGAAAGAGTTGTTGACTTTGAAAGACTCAAATGATTCGGGTGCTGATAATATTGGGGCGATATTTTTGAACCGCTGCGGTGATATATTGGCTGAGCCCTTATGCCTTATATTCAATAGCTCTATTAAATGCGGAAGTTATCCAAAGATCTGGAAAAAAAACTTTATCATTCCTATACATAAGGCTGGAGATGAAAAAGATGTGAAAAATTATAGACCAGTATTGAAGTATTCTCACATTCGTAAAATTTTCGATAAGCTAATCAACATCAAGATTTCACCCTGCTTTTCGCGTATTTTCTTATCTGAACAACACGGATTCATTAGCAAAAGATCGGTGACAACTAATCTTGTTTCGTACATAGACACCATTTCAAAAGCAATGACAGATAAATTTCAAGTAGATAGCATTTATACCGATTTTCAAAAAGCTTTTGATACGGTTCCACATTGGTTACTTGTTGAAAAGGTTAAGGGGATCGGCATCGGCCCTCCGTTATTGGACTGGTTGTCTGATCGATTGCGTGATGGTACCTTAAGGGTTAAGCTTGGAGATGTTGTTTTCTCTGAGCAGTTTCTCGTTCTTTCTGGGGTTGGTCAAGGTTCACCCCTTTCTACGCTACTATTCCTATGTTTCATAAATGATATAGGAAAATATATTAGAGGCAGTCTATTTCTATTGTTCGCGATCTCAAATTGTTTAAGGTCATACGAAGTATTCTAGATTGTCTTGCATTGCAAGAAGATCTTAAGAATGTTGAAAGGTGGTGTGTGGATAATGAGATGCATTTCAATATCGGTAAATGTAGTGTAATGAGATTTTACAGAATTAAGTCACCTATCCAGTACGATTATAGGCTAAACAATGTCAAACTGAGATCAAGCCTAATTGTTAAAGATCTGGGAATACACCTCGATCACCAACTGAATTTGAGTCAGCATATTTTCATTATAACTCAGAAAGCTATGAGGATGCTAGGATTCATTAAAAGAAAACTCAAAGATTTTAATAATATCTCTGCCTTAAAAGCTGTTTATTTTACGAATGTCCGAAGTATATTGGAATATTCTTCTGTAGTCTGGTCTCCCTATTATGAAGTACACAAAAATAATATTGAACGCGTGCAACGAAAATTTTTAAGATGGGTTGCTTACAAAATGAGTATTCCCAAGACGTCAATAAATTATGACCATCTACACGAGTCTTTATCAATGAAACCATTATCTATAAGAAGGAATAATTTTGATGTTATGTTTGTTTATAAATTGCTTAATAACTACATTGATTGTGAATACTTAGTATCTAAGATAAAACTTAATGCGAATAATGTATTCCTTAGATATAGAGATCTCTTTTATATCGAATATAACCCCACTAATTATGCTATGAATAATCCTATTGCACGAGCGATAAGAGGGGCAAACGCTTCTGAAATTGACCTATTTCAGATATCTATTTTTAGTCTCAAAAGATATTTTGAGGCTATTTGAACATTTTTTTTAGTATTCTTGATAATTGTAATATAATGTATATTTTGGAAAATTGGCTATGCCGTTTGTAATAAATAATAAATAAGTAATAAATAAATAAATTCGCTAGCTCTTTCCCTTCTCAAGTTATCGTGGCAACGGACGGCCGGACGGCACACAGTGGGGCGGACAGTGGAAAAAATTAAAAAAATTAATATCTGTTTTTCGAATGTTGAATATTATTATTTAATACATTCGTAGTCAAGGAATAATAACCTATTTCGCTCCATCCATGAAAAAATTTTTTTCAAGTTGAAATGATCACTTTTTATTGATGAAAAATTATTGCACTTTTTTTTCAAAAATATTTTTCTGAAACCTGCAGTACATTCGAGAGGAAATTTGTTCACATCCTTTTTGTACAAATATATATGTATTAAATTCTAATAGAAGCAACCGCACAAGATGCAATGTGTATCCAATAGCTTACCACAAAGAAGAACAAAATTTAAGCAAGACTGGAGTAATTGCGTTGACTCGCGTTAAGCTGGCATCTACTAAATTAGGATCGGGATGTATCAGAAAATATTCTCCTGTAATTTCATCTGCAACTTTTTGCAACTTTGGTAGTAATTGCAATTTATGTAAAAGTTGTTCGCCTCTGAGCGCGAACTATTTATTTAGGATAAGTCCATGCAATTGCAAACCATTTCGTCAGTTTATTGCTGAAAACGATTTGGAAAGGTTCCTCATCTTTTAGAAAACAAAGCAAATTGATTTTCGGAATATCTTAAACCATTAGTAAACTAAAGAGTTAGTAACCAGACATGATATATTATCTCATTATCGAGTGAGTAGTAATTTTCTGAAACGCTAGTGACGCGGTGATCATAGATTGAATACTAGCGGGTTTCACGAAGCCTCGATTAGCTTAATTGTGGATTTAATTCGATGGTTCCATCAAAAATGAACTGGCAATCGACATAGAATCGTACTAATCAGGCAATTAAGAGCTGTCAAAGCTTCGTGAAACCCACCATTTTCCAAACTTCTGTCAACGGAGTAGCGTTTATTTGATTATTTATAGAACAATTTTCTTGTCGATTGATTAAGTTTTTGCCATGGAGAGCCTTACAATCAGTTATAGTGATTTGTGCGATCATTTATTCAGCTTAAGTCCATGCAAGTTCAAATCATTTCATCAATTCATTACTGAAAAGTTTCCTCATCTTTCCGAAGACAAAGTAAACTTATTTTCCGAACAACTGAACAAACGATTTTTACCTAATTTTTCATCAAAATGGAAATCATCGCACCGAAACCAACCGTATTTCAAAAGGAAGAATGGTGAGTGGATTAAAAATGCATTTACTTTTTTCAATGAGGACGCGGAATTCACTTCGATTCCGCTTCGAGGAAGGCCAAGTAAGGACTTCGATGATTGTGACAAAAGAAGCCAAAAAAACAAAATTCGGGTTCTTCAAGAGATGTATCCTGAAAATTTAATAAACGCTTGGGCTTCGGCCACCACCTCCTCACGAGCAGATAAGCAGGAAAGTTTTAGTGATGATGAAGCTTTATCGCTTTTTATCGAAGCCAAACTGAGCAAGTTCCAATACCAGGTGATCAGAAACGCCTTAAAAAATGCAGGGTGTAACCTTCTCCCAAGTTATAAAAAAATTACTGCTGCGAAAAAAAAAATGATACCCCGAAAATATAGAAATAAGTGACACATCTGCAAAGGTCCCGCTCCAAAATTTACTGGACCATACTGCAGAAAGAATCCTCAAGACGAAAAATCAAGATGAACTAGAAAGATTTAATGGTAAAGAACTGGTATTGACATCGAAGTGGGGATTTGACGGAGCTTCTGGGCAAAATGAATTTTCTCAGCGCTTTTCGACAGAGAACGGAGACGAATCGGATTCCAACTTATTTATGACCTCCATGGTACCAATGAGGCTGACTTTCAGCGACCCTCAAAATGAAAGTTTGGCTATTTGGAAAAATCCTCGGCCCTCGTCTACGCAATATTGTCGAGCATTACAGTTTCGATACGCAAAAGAAACTCTTGAATTGTCTCGAGCCGAGAAAGAAAGTGTTGAATATGAGTACAAAGAGTTACAACTGTCAACCTTGCGCTTTGGCAATATAACAACACTAGTTAGACATATTTTGATATTTACTATGTTGGATGGAAAGGTAGCTCAAGCTATAACGGAGACCACATCAGCTGGTAACTGCTTTATTTGCAAAGCTCGTCCATCAGAGATGAATAATCTATCCAAAATTCAGTACAAACAGCCAAACGAAGAAGCCCTTCAACTTGGTATATCGCCTTTGCATGCGCGGATAAAATTCATGGAGTACATCCTTCATCTCGCTTATAATCTAAGTTTTAAGAAATGGAGAACCTCCAATGAAACTCTTCCAATTAAAGAAATAGAAAAAAAACGCATCCAGAACGAATTCTTTAATAAACTTGGAATCCGTGTCGATTTTGTACGACAAGGATATGGATCTTCAAATACAGGAAATACATCTAGAAGATTTTTTGCTTCCTCCGCTCTGACTTCAGAAATAACAAAAATCAATGAGGGCTTGATCCGTAGATGTTCAGTAATTTTTGAAGTGATAAACAGCCAACATCAAATTGACCCAACTAAATTTGGAGCGTATGCGCGAGAGACGGCAGAATTGGCTATCGAGTTGTACCCTTGGTACTACATGCCCTCTACAGTGCATAAGGTTTTGCTCCATGGTGCCGAAATAATTGCAACTGCAGTTCTTCCTATTGGGCAACTTTCTGAAGAAGCTCAGGAAGCAAGGAATAAAGATTATAAAAACTTTAGACTGAACCACGCAAGAAAAAATTCACGTTCTTCTACTAATTAGGATGTATTCCATAAGATATTGGAAACATCTGACCCTTATATAACTAGTTTGCGATCCGAAGTACAAAAAAAGTATCTTCCTGTGAATGCAGAAGCCTTTAATTTATTCGTGTAATTTGTAAGTTATTATTATTTTTATTCATTTTTTTGTGTTTTATATTTCTTTATTGTGTACAACACAATTTGTTTCTTGTTCAAAATAAAAACTTTTGTTAATATCGGATTTTTTTCATAATCCTATGAAACTAACTGAAACCGAAACACTGCAAAAAAATGATCCCCAGAATAATTTTATTCAATTTGTGGTGACACCTTATACAACCCTTTCATCTGAATCGAATGGAACAATCCCCAAGTTGATCGGATCATCCGTTCAGAAGATATTGATTTTTTTCCACTTTCTGACCATTCTGCCCCACTGTGCGGCACCACTCCACCACAGAATTAAATTTCACATTTGGGCAAAACTATAACGCGATGTTCCCCAGAGCATACGCGCAAAAAGGGTGATCGCGGCATGGTCGATAATTATAGACCAATTACAATTTTTCTTCGAAGACACGCTGGCTTCCGTTGTGCGATGACTTATTATCACTCTAACGTTGCCTCAGTGCTTCGATATAGTCTTTTGGTGTGAGGGCGGGCCACGGGAGCCCTCCGAGCGTTTGTTCTGCAGAAGCGTATTATTCCCGTGCTGTTTGGTCTCGACCCACGAGTCTCTTGCAGGGGAAGCTTTCGTTCCCATGTTCTCCTTACACTTCCATGCTTTTATATTTATCATCTTATGATTTATATTCATGATAGGAAATTCGGTATTCCTAGGCTTTGTGACCACCATTCATACAATACTCGCGGTTGTCGAAGGCTTTACCACTCAGGGTTGAGGCACACATTTCATGAGAGATCGCCGCTACTATAGGGTATACACCTTTATAATGTTCTGCCAGACTACTTGGTCGGGAAGCATCCATCGGGGTTCAAGCGTGAGCTGAGGTCGATTCTTGCCATTGGCGCTTACTATAGCGTCAGTGAGTTCGTCTCGGCGGTGGAGTCCCGGTAATCTGTTTGTTCTGTATATCTTTATATTGTGTTACTTAGTTGTTTACTCGATTTTTTCTGTGTATTGTAAATTTTGAATTTCTTTGACATAGCTGTAAATTCAGTGGAATAATAGTATATTATTTCATAAGGAGGAGAAGTGTCACTTTTCATGGCGAGCTGGAGTTTACCCGCCGAACGGAGTGAGGCGGGTAATTGAAAGCGAGCCATGAAAAGTCACTTCTACTCCGAATGAAATATGTTATTTTATTTTCATACGTTTTGAAATTCATAAAAATCTGAATATCCACTTTTGGATTGATTTACATAAATAATTCTATCCATTTACGATCGTTTTATAATTGAAAGAATTATGAAACATTTGCCTAGCTACGGTTGCCACGTAAAATTCATTCTGACAGATATAAAGTAAAATAATTATTAGTTATCATTTGCAAGCTGCTGAGAAGTGGTTGAAAGTGAAAATGTCTTGAAATTGAGGTTTTGGCGAATGAAGCAGTCTCTTCCCTTGGACCATCGAAATCTATTAAAAAATATTCCGCAGCTTATGATCCCTTCGTGAATTGGTGCAATTCGAAAAACGTGACAGTTTACCAAGAGAATGTGCTTCTAGCTTATTTCAACTTAACTGCTACAGAAAAAAATGGAAATCCTCTACTTTGAGGGCCCGATATTCAATGATAAAGTCTCAACTAGCGATCAAACATGAAATACATATTGGTAAATATCTGAAGTTGCGCGCATTTTTGAAAAAATCTGATGAAGAGTATCTTGCAAAAAATTCAAGAGTTTTTTCTAAGGAAGAGTTCGAACGTTTTCTATTCGAAGCACCGGATGACTCATATTTAGGATTAAAGGTAACTATCATATTTCAAGTAATTATAATTTTGTATTTTGATCACGTGGTTGTTCCAGATTGTTCTATTATTCGGAGTAGCTGGTGCCTGCAGATGTGACGAAATGATGAAAATGAAAGCTACAGATATCGAGGACAAGGGAAATATGATAATAGTCAATATTCCTGATAGTAAAACGAGAAAAGTTCGTACATTCACAGTTATTAGCGAGAATAATCCAAATATTTATCGGAGATACACTGCGTTAAGACGATTTCGTTGAAAATAGATTTTCTTTGAAATATCAATCTGGAAAATGCTACAGAGCTGTGATGGGAATACATAGTATAGGAAGTGTTCCAAGAAGTCAATTAGTTAGCAGAAGGGTAAATCGAGGATTCGCTGCGAAATAAGAATGAGATTGCTGGTAGGATATTGAGCTTTAACGAATTCCCTAGAACTAACAACTTGAAAGACTCTAATGAGGCATAAGCTTTGGAACATAATCCGAGACAGAATCCTACCATTTCATTATTACATCGTTTCAATTTTCAAAACGCGACATTGACCAATTAAGGTAGAAACAGACTATGCCCACGTACGCCACGTACGCGACGCAACGTGGGAAAGCTAGCGTGCACACTTGACCCACGTACGCAACGCATACTGACATCAGTCGTTTTCATTTGTCAGTAGTACGATGTTTTCTGATTCAGATAGTGAATTTGAGGAAGATTCATTGAGTTTGTTGTTTGTACATGAATATGTCCGTGCCTCAAGAAAAAAAAAAGAATTAAGAAGAGAAAATGTTGGATACACAATATAAATAAAGACAGATAGAAAAATGGAGAATATCATACATTGATGCGGAGACTAGAATCTGACGAAGACCGATTTTTTATGTACTTCCGCATGTCTAAAGTACAGTTTGAGGAGATTCATGGTATGATCGAATCCGATATACAAAAAGAAAATACACATCTTCGGAAGCCGATAAGTACCAGAGAAAGAGTAGCAGTTTGTCTAAGGTAAGTATAAATTATCATTTTGCGCGTATGTTCTGGGAAAATCGCGTTATAGTTTTGCCCAAGTGGTGTTAATATATCTGATGCGTACTAGGAGCTTGGTTATCACTTCGTGAATATTCAGAAATGGCTCACCCATTTGTAAAATTCTTAGGTTGGCCGTCTTTGGGCCTCCGCAAACTATATGTTCGGCAGTTTACTTTTTCGATCCACAGAGCCTGAATGTTTCGTCTGCTCATGAAATATATTATAAACAATAAATATTGAAATTGTTTAGGAAAATTTTATTCAAAATGTATATTTTCGTAATAAAGTTGAATATTTTTTACAAGATTAGTATCATCGGAAATTTGAGTCTTAGGCATTTCAACTAAATATGATGGGGAAGAATATGATGTGTAGGCTTGTGAAAAATTTCCAGAAGAAGAATTTATATTTTCTTGGTTTTGGCTGATTATCCGATCCTCAATAGTAACTGGTGCTCTCAATATATTTCGTTGCAACTCTGCTTGTTTGAGCTCTGCTTCACTTACAGCTTTAAGCAAATTCATTTTAATTGGAATTTGATCCTGCTTTGAGAGCTTCTTTACCGTTTTACTCATACTTAAGAAGAATGTGTCTAAATCATCCATTTCCTGTTTTTTACTTCTTCTTGCGTGCGAGTTTTTCATAATTTCCACCAGATCGGCCAAGTTATTGTCCCTACTAGAACTGGCCTTTCTTTTGCTTGATGGATTGGATGTGGGAGTGTTGGTGTGGGATGGAGTGCTATCAGAGGAAAATAAATGAATTTCTTCGAGGGGAACGCTCTCTGGAGAAGGAAGAGGGGAATTAGCATCAGATACAGCAGCTTCCAGGTTTCCGGTAGTGTGACGGCCTTCTAAATATGGCTTCAAAAACGACATCTGTTCCTCGTACCGCCAAGGCGCAATAATTTTCCCTGCTTGTCCACTTTTTTTCTTGCGTCGTTTCATAGCATTGTTGAAGCAATTTCGCAACTTAGCCCAATTTTCTCTACACATTTCAACTGCAACAATAATAATAAAAATTCTTAAAAAGTCAGTAGCTTTTGCGCACATGTACCATTGTCTATTCGAGCCTCTTACAAAGTCGATAATGCTGAAATTATAGTGACTGTAGGCCTAAGTTTTGGTTCGTAGTAAGGACAGTAGGTACCGAATGGGTTCCAAATAGTGGGACAAACGCAGCGTATGAAAGGTTTCACCCAGGTCCAATTACAATAAACGACTGTGTGACTACTTTGAACGGTTCTTGGACCGTCTCAATTGCAAACCAAAAGAAGCCCTATATTCCCATATGGAAATATTCACTGTGTTATTTACTATTCACACAGCATCATCTAGCCCTAAACATACCTAATTTTTAAAAATTTGTATTATTTATTTTACAGATTCCTAGCTACGGGTAATTCATTTCGGAGCATTGGATTCAGTTATCGCATGGGTTTTTCTACTATACGTATAATTATGCAGGAGGTTTGTGAAGCGATTTGGAAACATCTTGGACCTATCGTGATGCCGCAACCCACAGCGGAAATGTGGAAACGAATAGCAAATGATTTCACCCGCTTTTGGAATTTTCCAAACTGCATAGGAGCTCTAGATGGTAAACACGTGAACATAAAGTGTCCAATTAAAGGCGGCTCAGATTATTGGAACTACAAAGGTCAAAATTCCATAGTTCTTCTTGCTTTGGTAGATGCCCATTACAAATTTGTAGTGATAGACGTGGGCTCCTACGGAAGAAATAGTGACGGGGGAATTTTCGAAAAATCAACACTGGGTAAACTATTGGATCAAAAGAAATTGAAGAATTGAACATACCAGAAGATCGACCTCTAATGCCAGGATCAGAACCATTGCCGTATATTATAGTCGGCGATGAAGCATTTCCCCTTAAACAATATTTACTGAGACCTTACAGCAAAAATGCTTTGCTCAATAATGAATCGAATAAAATTTTCAATTATCGATTGTCTAGGGCCAGAAGAATCGTGGAAAACGCATTTGGGATATTGAGAGCAAGGTGGCGGGTATTTCAAGGGCCTGTTCAGGTACAACCAGAAATCGTGGACAAAATAGTTCTAGCAGCATGCTGCCTCCATAACTATTTGGGCACCACTTTTGAGCTGCAGGATGAAAGAGGAACAGAACCTACACCACAACAATCATTCCATACATTGGATGGTCTTAGAAGGAATCACACGAAATATGCATATAATATCAGAGAAAAATTCAAACAATATTTCATCTCAAGCGAGGGTTCAGTGCCATGGCAATTAAATATGGTGAGAAGAGGATTACAAAATCCACCCAACGAAAATGATTAGTTCATGGATTATTTCTACCTACTATAAAAATAAAATGTATTAATAAATAAATGAAATGTTTTTTTATTAACATTATGTGTATGACTTATGAAACATCAACTAGTACATAAGAAGCAAGTATGTACCAAATGACTTTAGAGAGACTACAACTCTGACTACAAATAAATACTCATGTCATTTCGAGTTAAAAGACAACAGGCTAAATTCGCATCATTTATTTTGGTGATTTGCTAAAAAAGTAATGAATGCATTTTGATAAACTTTTACCAATCGTTAATATCATAAATAAATAAGCAAACAAAAAAGGAATATGAAAATCCAATAGGTAATTGAGAAATACGTGCAAATATATCATACACAAGTATAGGTACCACCTACCTACGTTATGAAAATGTAATACAATCATATTTATATAGAAGGACTATTAGATCTATATAAATATATACGGGTCGTATTTTAACTCCTTTTTTTAGAGTGAATTATACAGAAATACCCCACATATTCATTTATTCAGTATTAAACGTACCTATACTGTGTATATATACTTACATAACCTACCCAATTCGAATTCATACAGTACGAATTTAGTAGCATGTATAGGTACTTGCTACAGAAATACCCACACATATTCAATTATTCAGTATAAAACGTGCCTATATGGTAGCCAATTCTTACAGTACAAATATGTTTTAGAAAATTATAGTATCAGGTAGGTACTTGCCAGGTTTGCCAATTTTCTGGGCTATTTCTTCCCATGCTGCATTTCTCAATGTAGCATCGCGATATTCCGCGGATTTAATATTGTAAATTACCTCGTAATTCTTAATTAAATCGATGAATTGTTCATCTGCCATCTTTTCAAAATCTAACTGACGTGTTTCGAATGTATATTTCTATAGAAACACACTAATCTACGCCACCTTGGCATCTACAATCCCCTACACCTTCCCCCGTCGATCTGGATCGGCGGATATCGCGTTGCGTGGGCCGCGTGGGATAGCGTTGCGTATGATAGCGTCGGTGTAGTGTGTTTCTTGACAAATAAATTCAAGGGTCCAGATATCGCGTGGCGTCGCGTACGTGGCGTACGTGGGCATAGTCTGTTCCTACCTTTATTATTGTACATTCAATGTAACTTTAACGAATAAAAATGACGTTTGAATTAGAGAATCTTCATGGTAACCAACTCATCTTTTGCATAGAAACACTTTTCCTGCCGGCGGCAGGAAAAGTGTTGCATAGCAACACTTCTCCGCCTAGGCGGAGAAATAGAACTTTTCGATGATCCTCTCAATCGAAACATGACGTTATTATTGTACGTTTGAAAATAAAATTATTATTATTATTATGTTTATTTGTCTGAACAAAATTAAGAATCATATTTCTATTTCTCATACATTAGATAAAAATTGGTTCAAGCACTGACGTGAAGTCAGAAGCTTTTGCGCGTATGTTCTATTGTCCATTCTTCTGTATTGGACACCCTTAATCGAATTTACCATGGTAAATTATGTTGTCACTTCTCTTGTATTGGACACTCTTAATTCTCTCACACAAGAATGCTCGAATCTACAACAATATTTAACCGATCGTATTAAAATTTGAAACTTGGCGGTAGAGTTAAGTTATGAAGGCTCTTGCTAAATTTCAGCAATTTCAAACGAATAGTTACTGATATATAGAATTTTTTTTAATTATTTTCAATGATTTATTTAAAATTTTCTACGAATGCTATCCTCACCTAATTTTGCAAACATTTTCGCGTTGGTATTCTACAACTAATAACCATGTTTGAATTCAATCGGTTCAGTATTTTTCGAGTTAATGAGGAACAAAAAACCACCAAATTTCAGAAAATTTCAGATGGCTATAACTCTAAAACCGTTTGGCCGATTATGCTCATAAACAAACTGAAATGTCGCGTTCTGGTGCACATCCTAACTTAAAAATTTCAAGCCGCTATCTCATTCCGTTCTCAAGTTATCGTGACAACAAAAATATTTTTAATAATTTTTTTTGAATTTTCTAGCCATACGATTCGCCCAAAATTTCATAAACGTGCTTAGGTTCATATTCTACAACTACCCACGAAGTTTCAATTCGATCGGATATATATTGGTTGAAAACAAAATTATTACTCGGAAACCACTGGGCCGATTATGCCCATTAACGAACTTGTCCGTCGTATTGGGATGCGCCACCTACCCTGAAAATTTCAAGTCGCTAGCTCTTTTCGTTCTCAAGTTATCGTGGCAACGGATGGCCGGACGGACAGAATCAAATTTGACCTCGAATTCTTCATTGGGGAGTCGAACTTAATCGTTTTATACCATTTTCGTCAAAAAATTCGAAAGTTACATACATTTGGGCAAAACTATAACGCGATGTTCCCCAGAACATACGCGCAAAAATGTATGCAGCTCAGGAGTAATTGTTACATATCAGCAAACCTGTTGATGATTTATTTTTCTTGTTCTGAAATGGATTAAAAGTGGGCTACACGAATAGGATTTTCCGCCAGAGGTGGAACCCATGTATATAGAATTCATAAGTCCCCATTTTAACTTATGTAAGCTCAAATCATCAAACAATGAACACATTTATTTGAAAAATGTCAAATGTGGAGCAAAATTACGTTGTCTTCTATAAATTAATAGTAATATTATATTCCTCTTATTGTAGTTGTTATCACCACCTTACATGTTTAATGAAAAATATTCTTGTCTTAAAAATTTACGATGATCAGTTGTCACTTGTCATAGAGTATAATAAATAAATAAATATTATAATTTTCTCTGTCGGTTTACTTCTTGTCAGTTGTCTCAAGTAGGTTCATCTTGTCTATGATTTTTTCTTGTAATTAACGTAAATAATATAGCGTTGATAAGTATTAATATTTGGAGAAGACATTCTAGAAGTAAATTAAGATGGAGCAGTCGTTAACTATGCAGATGATACCAACATATTGACGATAGGAAAACAGTGGCCACAATTGAAAAAACTCACAGAGAAAGTACTACAACTAACCAATACATGCATTAAATCATGTATTGGTTGTTGTATAGGTTGTTGTCATTACAACAACCTAGTCTCGAACAATAGCAAGACTGGTATAGTTATATTCCACCATAAAAAAATCAGATCTATTGAATCCAGAAACAATCAAACTAAATGGATAAACATACATAATATGCTGTTAAGTTCTTGGGAGTTTATATCGACTGTAAGCTGAATTGGGTACACCACATCAAATATGTGTCTGGGAAGGTTGCTTCCGCTATCTACGGTCTCAGCATTGCATCAGGATATTTTTTATATCTGCTATGCTACAATAGAAGCAAGCCTAAGATAGGGAATTATCTTCTTTGGATCAGGAAATAACTTGCCAATGTTTGTGTTGCAGAAGAGAGCCCATTTTATTTGAATTGAACAGAAATCAGTCATGCCGGGGCGTCTTCAGGACCAACAAACTACTAACAATATGTGTGATATATATACAGGATTGCCTCATCCACCTTCACAAAAACAAGAACAAATTCAATCAAAACCCAAATGAAAATAAGCAACTTTATAATATTAGAAATAAGAACTAAATCTATCCTAAACAAAGCCTGAAAAGTATAGAAAAACAAGAAAAACATAGATGATATAGATTCAATGCATAACCGGCTAGGATTTAGATCGAGGAAAATCTCAAAAGAAACATAAAACAAATACATGATCATCCAATTAAACTGGAACCATATAAACTTGAAGATTTTTTATCGTAATTAAATGCAACAAATTTTGACAATATTTTATCTGTTCCTTGCTTGTAACCAAGAACCTATTTAAATAAAGGTCGTTTATTTTATCAAACAAACAGAACTAACTGAAGATGATTTTTTGAAATTCTATTACGAGAAAATTAAATGTCATAATACATCACAAGTCTAATTTAAGCAAGTAACTGGAACAGATTGGTCAAGACCAATCTATTGCTATACATAACTGATCGGTTATGATAGCAAGGGATTGGACTTGACCACTGTGTTCCGGTAACTTCCTTAAATTCTGCTCTAGAATCACTATTTTGAGATCAGGTCTTCTTTAGAAAATACTCATTAAAATGGAGAAAGCACGATTGAAAGATTAATAAGTTTTATTAAATAATCAGACATTTCAACGATGAATAAATGAATACTTACCTAAATTAATTACATTTGAATGAAATACCATCTTTCAAGGATATCCAATACTTTTTATGTATGATAATTAAGGCTTTTTCAATGTTTGTTCTATTCGACACCTAGAATGTTGAAGTATTGATCCGTCCACAACTGTATTTGGAGCATAAGCAATTCACCTATTGATCTCTCGTAGCCTTCTCATTTACAACAATATGACATGTAAATGGCAATAGCTTTTCAAGCATCTAGTATTTGTTTATAACATAGGTACTTTAGATGAGTCGTATTTGTAGATGGAATCTAAAGAATAGTAAGCAGGGCAAATGGTTCTATTACGCCAGCAATTGCAGTAGAGTAGCTTTAATTCTTGAAGGTTTCAAGCATCTCGTGTAATCTATTATCGGACAATTCCCTTGCCTTTATGGGGGTCGTTTTTTTTTGCCCATTCCATATTCTTGATTCTATCTAACATGTCGACATTTGTTATAAAATGAATAGTACATCTGCGGGGCGAGACACCAGGTAAAATGATATGGCTGCATGTGCATACTTCTGAATAACTAGCCATTGAGCTGCAAGGGGCACAGCAGATGTCACCGCTTTTGAGAAGAACTAAGCATACATTCAATGGTTTTTCTCCAAGTTTCAGCGAATGTTTCAACTAAAACAAAATTAATAATGAATCTCAGTAATTCTGTAATGTTCTGAAAGTACACAACAACAATGCTATGCTACCCTTCGTTTTAATAACTAATGGTATTAAATATTAATCATACCTTTTCCATAACAACAAATGTATCCAGATTGATAATATTTGTAGCCTAGTATAGATTTGTTGATTGTAGAAACTAGAAATGCGAACGAGTAGGAATAGGCAAATAGGTTAGGTTTCATATATTCTGTGAAAATTTGCGGTGCAACGAGATTATTCATAATCTGAATTCCGGCGTGTGTGTGTTCGCTCTATAGAAATGCATGGAAAGAGGTGCGTTATGAATTCATAATCTTAAAATTTCTGATCCGGAATTCATAACGCTCGTCAGTATCATTCTTAAAGATCGATCTGAAAAATTCATAATCTTAAAAAATCAGAACGTGTGAGGAGAATGGATGAATAATAGGCAATTCGGTGCTTTCTGAATTCAGATGAGGCCGCCCTTAATATGGTTAGGCCCTCTCTTATGACAATCCCTGTGCCCTTCAGCAGTTTTTTCTTCCTTAAATCACTTGTTTTGTTTCACATCTTTCAATTTCAAGAAAATACCCCTGGTTTTATTTCCTTCCATCCTCCCTATCCTGTAACCCAATAGGATATGACTTTCATTGAGATTTAGTGACATTTTCTTATTTAAAATATTTAATACGACTTTTCTTGTATCCTCTTTGGGACTACCTTTCAGATTAAATATTCTTAGGTTGGAAGAACTGGGCGTTTGATTCATTTGATCCATTTTTAACTCCATCTTCTCGTTTTCCTCACTGAGGGTAGTTATTTTATTTTCTAAACCGCCCATGCTATCCTCGAATTTGTCTCTAAGTTTATCGTAATCCTTCCTCAGCTCCGCCACTGTACTCATAATGTGAAGCAGTTCATCTTCGAACGTTTTTGCGCGTATGTTCTGGGGAACATCGCGTTATAGTTTTGCCCAAATGTCTGTAACTTTCGAATTTTTTGACGAAAATGGTCTCAAACGATTAAGTTCGACTCCCCAATGAAGAATTCGAGGTCAAATTTGATTCTGTCCGTCCGGCCGTCCGTCCGGCCGTTGCCACGATAACTTGAGAACGAAAAGAGCTAGCGACTTGAAATTTTCAGGGTAGGTGGCGCATCCCAATACGACGGACAAGTTCGTTAATGGGCATAATCGGCCCAGTGGTTTCCGAGTAATAATTTTGTTTTCAACCAATATGAATCGGATTGAACTGAAACTTGGTGGGTGGTTGTAGAATATGAACCTAAGCACGTTTGTGAAATTTTGTGCGAATCGTATGGCTAGAAAATTTTAAAAAAATTATTAAAAAATATTTTTGTTCTCACGATAACTTGAGAACAGAATGAGATAGCGGCTTGATATTTTCAGGTTAGGATGTGCACCAGAACGCGACATTTCACTTTGTTTATGAGCATAATCGGCCAAACTTTTTTAGAGTTATAGCCATCTGAAATTTTCTGAAATTTGGTGGTTTTTTGTTCCTCATTAACTCGAAAAATACTGAACCGATTGAATTCAAACATGGTTATTAGTTGTAGAATGCCAACGCAAAAATGTTTGCTAAATTTGGTGAGGATAGCATTTGTAGAAAATTTTTAATAAATCATTGAAAATAAAAAAAAAATTCTATATATCAGTAACTATTCGTTTGAAATTGCTGAAATTTTGCAAGAGCCTTCATAACCTAACTCTACTGCCAAGTTTCAAGTTTTAAGCATTCTTGTGTGAGTTCAGTAGATAGGTGACCGTTGCCTCGATAACTTTCGAACGAAAGGAGATAGGGACTTGCAATTTTCAGGGTAGGTTGCGTATCCGAAAGGGAGAGTTGAGTTCGTTTTTGGGCATAATCGGTCCAACGGCTTCCGAGTTATACCCACCTGGAATATTATTTCCTTGATAACTCAAAAAATAAATATTCGATCGAATTGAATCTTGGTAACTAGTAGTAGAAAATCAACATAAAGACGTGTTTAAAATTTTCTAAGAACCGTACCCCTGGAAAATTTGAAAAAAATGACGAAAAAAAAAATTTTACGAACCGTACCCCTAGAAAATTTAAAAAAATCACGAAAAAAAAAATTGGTTCAAGCACTGACGTGAAGTCAGAAGCTTTTGCGCGTATGTTCTATTGTCCATTCTTCTGTATTGGACACCAGTAATCGAATTTACCATGGTAAATTATGTTGTCCATTCTCCTGTATTGGACACTTAAATCGAATTTACCATGGTAAATTCGAATTAAGAGAGTCCAATACAGGAGAATGGACAACATAATTGACCATGGTAAATTCGATTATGGGTGTCCAAAATAGAAGAATGGACGAAAGAACATACGCGCAAAAGCTTCTGACTTCACGTCAGTGCTTGAACCAATTTTTATTATTGCCTTTGTTACCTTTTTTGCGATCTGACTGATAAGCAGATCACTTATCATGACCTTCTTTACCGCTGTTTCAATTTCTTCACGGATTTTCCTGGTTATAACCATGATTTCGTCGCCTTCTATCGCTTACACGTACATCAGAACAATAACACGAGCACTGGTAACACTCTATTCTTATTTGATTTGATGTAATACCTTGGATTTTTAGCTCAAAATTTGACAACTATTCAATATCGACCATATTGAACGAATGATAGGATTAGATTGTTTAAAAAGTTTTCATCTGATTCAGAATGAAAAATCAGATATTACACAAATTTCTCAAAATGAAAATAAAACAATTATTCCTGGTATTTCAGGTCAGAATGTGTATTCTCATATAGAAGAAATTAAATATAAAACTAATGATGAAAATTAAGTAAACTTAAATGAACACTTAGAAATAGCCAATTTTGACATTTCAATAGATCACTTAGACCTTAATAAAACAATCAGAAATAAATAAAATAATACAAAAATATAAGTCGCTATTTGCCGCAGATAAATACGATATAGGCTTCACTGACGTGAAGTCAGTACTTTTTGGCGCGCGTGTTCACGGTGGCTAATTTGAATTGAATGATGAGTACTTCAAGCTCAGTGGATAGAGCGAGCTGAAGATCTACCCAAAGGATAGTGGACACCATTCACTGTCGGTTCAAAAATTACCAGTGTTGTATCTAAGCTGCCATCAGGATAGAGTAACAAAGTTGGAATCGAACACAACTGACTCTCCTCAGACGCACAAGCTCCTAGAAGATTTGGGAGGGTCAGTATAATCCTAATCATGTTTATAGCACGCGCGCCAAAGCAGATTGACTTTTTACACTTTTTCTTTGATTGTTGAGTCAATCTGCTTTTGCGCGCGTGCTATAAACATGATTAGGATTATACTGACCCTCCCAAATCTTCTAGGAGCTTGTGCGTCTGAGGAGAGTCAGTTGTGTTCGATTCCAACTTTGTTACTCTATCCTGATGGCAGCTTAGATAAAACACTGGTAATTTTTGAACCGACAGTGAATGGTGTCCACTATCCTTTGGGTAGATCTTCAGCTCGCTCTATCCACTGAGCTTGAAGTACTCATCATTCAATTCAAATTAGCCACCGTGAACACGCGCGCCAAAAAGTACTGACTTCACGTAATTGTTTTTTTTTTCAAGTTCCTTTAGCAAATACAGCTATCAATACAGTTTGGCTGTTAGCTTTACCGTAGATCGAAAAAAATTGCGGTTGTGGGACCTCCGTTAGAAACGCAATTGCCTCTTCTCCAAATCCGAACGTATTTTAACATAGATCTACCGAATTTAGTTATTTATAAATTTGCCTCAGGGCCACCATACAGACATTTCGACTCGGAAACAACGCTATTTCCCCAAAAATGACTTGTGTCTGTACACTGAATTGACATTAATATTCTTTTAAAACCTCACAATATCGGCTCATTACTCCCAACATATCCCATACAAGCCAAAAACAGTCACCTCTCTTCTGCGCATGCGCAATCTACTCGTGGCTGCAAGTCCTCCCAAAATTACACACCTCACAAAAAACTCCGATTCTCCATCACTAGTGGTTCAGGAGATATCGCTTTTTGAATCCACGCATGCGCAGACCCTTACCAGGGGATTCTATGGAGGAATAGCATCCGCCACCCCAAAACCCCAATCCTCTTTGACGAAAACACCTGCAGTTAAATCACTGATGGTCTGCTCATGTGCATAACGAAAAATGCCCGTAAGGGGTAACATCAATTTCTAAATTAGCCCCAGGGCCACAGTATGCACACTTCAACTCGGAAACAACGCTATTTCCCCCAAACTGACTTATGTCCGTGCACTGAATTGACATGAATATTCTTTTAAAACCACACAATATCGGCTCATTACTCTCAACATAACCCAAAAACAGTCGCTTCTCTTCTGCGCATGCGCAATCTACTTGCGGCTGAAAGTCCTCCCAAAATCACACAACTTACAAAAAACTCCGATTCTCCAACACTAGTGGTTCAGGAGATATTGCATCTTGAATCCACGCATGCGCAGACCCTCACCCGGGGATTCTATGGAGGAATAGCATCCGCCACCCCAAAATCCCAAAGCTCTCTAACGAAAACACCAGCAGTTAAATCACTGATGGTCTGCTCATGCGCATAACGAAAAATGCCCGTAAGGGGTAACATCGAGACAAAAAATTAGCCCCAGGGCCACGGTACAGACACTTCAATTCGGAAACAACGCTACATTCCCCAAACTGACTTGTCCGTGCACTGAATTGCCATGAATATTCTTTTAAAACCTCACAATATTGGCTCAGCAGTCCCGACATAACCCGTACAACCCAAAAACAGTCACTTCTATTCTGCGCATGCGCAATCTCCTTGCGGCTGAAAGTCCTCCCAAAATCACACACCTTACAATAAACTCCGATTCTCCAACACTAGTGGTTCAGGAGATATCGCATCTTGAATCCACGCATATGCAGACCCTCACCAGGAGATTCTATGGAGGAATAGCATCCACCACCCCAAAACCCCAATCCTCTCTTACGAAAACACCAGCAGTTAAATCATTGATGGTCTACTCATGCGCATAACGAAAAATGCCCGTAAGGGGTAACATAAATGTCAAAATTAGCCCCAGGGCCACGGTACGCACACTTCAACTCGGAAACAACGCTACATCCCCCAAACTGACTTGTCCGTGCACTAAATTGCCATGAATATTCTTTTAAAACCTCACAATATTGGCTCAGCACTACCGACATAACCCGTATAACCCAAAAACAGTCACTTCTCTTCTGCGCATGAGCAATCTACTCGTGGCTGGAAGTCCTCTCAAAATCACACACCTTACAAAAAACTCCGATTCTCCAACACTAGTGGTTCGGAGATATCGCATCTTGAATCCACGCATGCGCAGACCCTCACCAGGGGATTCTATGGAGGAATAGCATCCGCCACCCCAATCTTCTCTGACGAAAACACCACCAGTTAAATCACTGATGGTCTACTCATGCGCATAACGAAAAATGCCTGTAAGGGGAAACATGAATTTCAAAATTAGCCCCAGGGCTACGGTACGGACACTTCAACTCGGAATCAACGCTACATACCCCAAACTGACTTGTCATTGCACTGAATTGCCATGAATATTATTTTAAATCCTCACAACATCGGCTCAGCAGTCCCAATATAACCCATACAACCCAAAAACAGTATCTTCTCTTCTGCGCATGCACAATCTACTCGCTGCTAAAAGTCGTGTCAAAATCACACACCTTACAAAAAAAAAACTCCGATTCTCCAACACTAGTGGTTCGGGAGATATCGCATCTTTAATCGCATGGCAGACCCTAATCAGGGGCTGGATTCTATGGAGGAATAGCATCCGCCACTCCAAAACCTCAATCCTCTCTGACGAAAACTACAGCAGTTAAATGACTTCTCATCTGCGCATGCGCATAACGAAAAATGCCCGGAAAGGGCAGCAGGAACTTCAAGAAAATAGGTTTCGTCATTTCAAGCAAAGTATTCCGCAGAATAGTAGTAATTTTTTGAATTTTTTTCATGTCACGTGATCTTCACGTAGTTTTGCGAAAGTGTATGCTTTGGTCTTTTGCATCTAACTACTTCAATTCAATCAGATCAGATTTTTCGAGTTATCGTGAAAACAAAATTTAAAAATTTTTGACATTTTTTTTTGCCACTTTAGGGCCGTCCGGTCAGAACAAAACTTCACAGGCATATGAAGGTCATGATTCTACAATTTTATGCCAAACTTCAGAAAGATCGAGTGATCGGTTCCGGAAATATTCATAAAAAACGTTTTGACTAAAAACGGCCCTAACTCCGAAACCGATGGTTGCCCGAGATATTTACGCAACAAAACTACCCTGCAAATTTCAACGCTCTTAGTCTTTCCGTTCGAGAGTTATCGTGCTAACGGCCAGCCGGCCGTACCGGACGGACAGAATTGAATTTGACCTCGAATTCTTCATCAGGGAGTCGAACCTAAAAGTTTGAGACCATTTTCGAAAAAAAAATCGAAAAATACAGACATTGTGACGAAATGATAGCACGCTGTTCCTTGCGGAACACGCGCGCAAAAATATTGTAGTAAGCGACCACATAGGTGCACGATTGAAGATAAAAAAATTGGTTCAAGCCCTGTAGACAGGAGCTTTGGCGCTCTTGTTCAAACTTTGACATATCTCCGAAAGTATTGGTTTTCAGGGTTGGGAATCATATCAACGATTTCTTATGATAGAACTTCATCATAAAATAAATTAAATTCAAACATCATAAAAGAATTTAAATTCAACAAGAGTGCCAAAAATCATTAATCCAAAACCAACAGACCAATTTTACCCAATTACGAACTTATCCGAGAGATTCATTCCACAAATCTACTGTGAAAATTACATTACATCAATTGAAACTTAGCCAATATTCCAGTTTTGTTCATACTGGAAATATTCTGAACCCAACTTACTTATCAAAGTATATATTTCCATCATCATATGGATTCTCCACGGGCATTATATTATCATCTCAAAAGTATATCATACCACTTAATTCTACGATAGCTGAGGTTGTTTCATTGGTCATTTTGCATTAAATCATTCTTTGTTTTCTAGAACAGGAGGTGTATTTTATATCAAGAATAACGAACCAGAAATAATTTTGACATTTATCTCTCACAGGAAAATAAGATGACATGTAAGAAAACAGATCATATAATAATTCATAGATAGAATAATTAACTATAGACAATGAACTCTATAACAACGTAGTTTAGATTTCTATGAGTACAGCATTCTGTGAAAACATAGAAGTACGATTTATGGTTGAAATTTTGAAAAAAAATATATCTCCGAAACTATTAGCTTGTTGGAGTTGAAAATAATATTGATGGATTCTTATGATGAAACTGCATCTTAAAAAAATTGAATTTGAAATTTGTAATGCAAAACATTTTTTTTTCGTTACTCCGAAACTATAATGCCGATTCTGCCCAATATCGAACTTTACCGAGATATTTATCTCCTTAACCTACTCTGAAAATTTCTGCCTAGCTCAATCCGTTCGAGAGTTATCCTGTTAACGGAGGGCCGGCCGGACTGGCCGCACATAATCGATGTTGACCACGGATTCTTGATCAATGAGTCAAACCAAATCGATCAAGACCATTTTCATCAAAAAATTCGAAAATTTTAGACATTTGGGCAAATTTATAAGCTTTTTTTTTAATGCTTGTGGCTTTTACTTGATGCAAATTCATATTAACTCAATGAAAAATTATATACGATTTAAACTTATTTATTCAATATTGTGACGCGTTTCATCGACACAGCAACTTCATCAATAGCTTAACATATTTTGGTACACCGAGTCAACAACATAAAAGGTTTCTTCAATACCAACAGGTGAATATCTCATTCCGGACAAATAATAACCTTGCCAAACTCATAAAGAACAATAAATCGAAAAGGAATAAAGAAGAAAAATCCGGTGTTTATCAATTAAATTGCGGGAGTTGTGACAAATCATATATAGCAAAAACTGGTAGAAATTTTGGCATAAGAATAAAGGAACATCATCACAGCTACAAAAATAACAAAATTAATTCAAATTAATCGAATCATTTATTAGCAGGACATAATTTTAACCCGGATTTCAAAATCTACACAATTTGAATAAAGGTGCGCAACTCAATTACTGGGAAATGGTCGAAATAAATAGGGAAAAACATACGGGTAATTTAGTTAATGAACAATTAGATCTAAATTTTTCACCGTTACTCAATCTATTCAAATAGAGAATCAATTTTTTAAAAGTATTAGGAATGAATTATTGTTAATGTGTAGAAAGAAACCAGCAGTGAAATCTCATGTAATTAGTTTTAAATAAGTCTATTATGTAATTTGTTTTAAATACATTTCTCATGTAATTAGTTTTAAATGATTCTGTGTCCATGTCATCTAGGTATAGGGAGATAATAACTTGTTAAGAATTTAGTATGATGTAGTCTGATGAAGTCGCTGTGTCGACGAAACGCGTCACAATATTGAATAAATAAGTGTAAATCGTATATAATTTTTCATTGGGTGAAATTTATAAGCACTCTGTTCCGAGGAAGAAGAGCGCCCAAAAGAGATAGAAAAATTGGTTCAAGCCCTGTGGACACGAGCTTTTTGGCGCTTTTGTTCAAACAGACAAATTATATCTCCGAAAGTATTGGTTTTTCAGAGTTGGGAATTATATCAATGGATTCTTATGATAGAACTGCATCATGAAAGAAATTAAATTTAAAAAAGACTCGTTTGAAGAAAATTCTTCAAAAATTATCATTAAAAAAAAAAGAGCAATCTACAACGCTTTAATGCTTCAAATATTTTCATAAAATTTATTTATCAAGATTAAATGAGCAATCTGAATGATCCAACCTCGTGGAATGGGTTGTTGCAACTTTCACTCGGTGCATAGTTTTCACAACTCGAAGTACCTCAGAAAAGTATCATCGAAATGTCGAGAGCAAGGCTGGAGACAATCATAGCAGTTATCATAGCATTTATTCCTGATATTTGGGTATGTAGAGGCTTACGAACAAATTATTTTAATAGTTGAAAATATATTAATAAAATACTTTCCTCTTTTCATAATTTAAAATTTAATAGTTCATACCACTAACACATTCTTTTCTGTATTATGGACCTTAACTCAAGGAAAATTGTTCGATACACAAATTTAGATCCATATTTCAGTATTTTTTTTCTAGCAACATTATGAAAATACTGTATATAGGAACATGTCTCACTACTTAAGGAAGTAAAACGTAATATTAACCTCAGTGGTCAACGAACAGCAATTTATTTTGATGATTCCATTATGTTCTTCTTTCCCATTGCCTTCATAAACTACATCATTAAAATGATCCAATTCTAAATCTTCTGAAACATCATCCCCAATATTTATACATAAATTATTTAATATGTAATCAGTCAATATTATTTTCGGTTTCAAAAAAGACTTGTATATATTCACAAATTCAAGAATCGGATACTTGTTTTCCAACAGAGAATATTTTCAAACTACGAATTGACAAGTCTCTAATAGCTAGATAAGGTGACATTTGTGAACAGTGAACACAGACAGATTCTGTGTTCACATTCTGTGAATACATAGAACTTACGATGTATTATTGAAATTTTGAAAAATCATATATCGGAAAGTATTAACTTGTTAGAGTTGAACATGATAACAATGGATTCTTATGATGAAACTGCATCTTAAAAAAAATAGATTTCATATTTTGCAATGTAAAAAAATTATTTTTTCCTTATACGAAACTATCGAGCCGATTTTGCCTAATAACGGACTAATAACCGGGATATTTATCCCTCAAACCTACTCTGAAAATTTCAACTGTCTAGCTCATTTTGTACATTTTGTACGAGAGTTATCATGTTAACGAAAGGCCGGCTGGCCGGACAGAATTGATTTTGACCACGGATTCTTTATCAGTGAGTCGAACGAAATCGTTTAAGACCATTTTCATGAAAAAATTCTAAAATTACCGACATTTGGGCAAATTGATAAGCACTCTGTTCCGAGGAACAAGAGCGCCAAAAACAAGAATCGGAACTACTAAAAAAAATCTTATTGAAGAGTCATATAGTTCTTGTGCTGCTCCAGTTACTATGGCCTATGAAAAAGAAGAAAGAAAAAAATCGAGATTATGCATAGACTTTCGTGAATTGAATAAAATTGTGGTTCTCCAGTCCCAAACATTCCCATTTATCGAAGGTTTCATGGTTAAAACGAGGGATTGTAATTTTTTTCAACATTAGATGTGAATTCGGCGTTCTGGGCAGCATTTGTTACTCACTAAGGTCATTATCAATGGACCTGCTTGCCTTTTGGTTTAAAAACAGCAGCAGCAATATCAACTGGGGAACCACAATTCTATTTAATTTACGAAAGCCTATGCATAATCTCGATTTTTTTTATTTCTTCTTTTTTATAGGACAGAGTATCTGTAGTAGCACAAGGACTATATGACACTTCAATAAAATTTTTTTTTAGTACCTAGTTCTGATACTTGTTTTTATATCTCTTTTTCATCTTCAATCGTGCACTTATGTGGTCGCTTACTACAATATTTTTCTAATTTTAAATCAATACGTGCTTCATATCTTTTTACGTTGCCTATATCGTATTTATCTGAGGCAAATAGCGATTTATATTCTTTGTATGTATTTCTAAGTGTTTCAAGGTCTAGGTGATCTATTAAAAGGTCAAAAGTGGCAATTTCTATGTGTTCATTGAAGTTTACTTCATTTTTACCATTAGTTTTATATTTAATTTCTTCTATATGTGAATACCCATTCTGACCTGAAATACCAGGAATAATTTTTTTATGTTATTTTTGAGAAATTTGTGTAATCTCTTATTATTCATTCTGAATCAGATGAATACTTTTTATACAAACTAATCCTATCAAGAAATCATAATCAAAATGATTTTCGTCCATCACAATAACATTCATATTTTTTTCAATATTGAAAACCTTTATTTTTAAAGTAACTATTCCCGTAGATTTATTCACACCATTAATCGTTTTTAAATTAAAACAGTTTTCTTTGATGATTGGTTTATTTTTCAGACATAATAATTTTGAATTCATCAGAGAAACTCAATGAAAAATTATATACGATTTACACTTATTTATTCAATATTGTGACGCGTTTCGTCGACACAGCGACTTCATCAGACTACATCATACAGTATGATGTAGTCTGATGAAGTCGCTGTGTCGACGAAACGCGTCACAATATTGAATAAATAAGTGTAAATCGTATATAATTTTTCATTGAGTTAATATGGATTTGCATCAAGTAAATGCCACAAGCATTAAATCAGAGAAACATTAGAACCTGAATCATAAATTTCTAGAGTATCATTCAGTGTTAATTTGATACTGATTAACTACTAGTTTTTTGGATCCATTTCACTCAATTATGTCTCTTATTCGAAAATATTAACGGTTTTTACTCGATGACCTCTTTCTCTATCATTGTTAGTGCTTTTAAACCAGCATAAGGATTCAGGATGTTAACGATTACCCATATTTTCTTTTTCACAAATCCTGGATGGTCTGCCTCACCTATTTTTTTTTTCTTTAATTTTACTTCCATAATCTGTAACTACCTTCTTATCGAAATTCTTATTCACTAAATATCCTAAGCCGCTAATGTTTTTGAATAGTTTCCTTCAAGCTATTTCTATCAATTTTATCAGATACAAAATTTGGTAGTTCAGTAACAATGAAACCATTTAAAGTAGACTTATCAATTGATTTATAAGTTGATCACAAGTTTTTCTTTTTTCAATGCATACTCTAGCAATGGACCTTGGATATATCTAAAGTATATTACGAACCTGACTAATGTCCTTGTCTGCATAAGTTTCACAAAAGCTATATTTCCATGTATAGACCACTCTGATTTCGAAGTGTATTTATCAGCATAGAGCTATACCAGTCGAGACATGACTCTTCTAGAAGTAACCTAATCAATCATTTTCAATCTTTTCAATATCTTCTTCTATTCCCAATACAAGCTAATACGTTTGCCTCCAAAAATTTCCATCCATTGGAATACGTTAGAGGTCCTTGTTGTGAATTTTTCCATTACTAATTTTCCTGACGATTTTCTTATACTATGGTGTTAAAAATGTTGTTCTTCTTTTCACTTAAGCTATTGAGGATTCATGTCAGTGCTTCTTCTGAAATTCCAGTGCTAACAGCCTCCTGTTGTCTTTTTGGTAGAATCTCTTCGAGTAAATATCCATCAAACTGCATATTTCCGTCTTGATCCATATAGGTATTCCGAATCTCCTCTGTCACCGAGATCCATGCTTGTCTCCTATCGTGTCTCCTTTGTAACGTAGATTTAAGTTTTTACAATCCCTAAATAAAGGCTCGCCGGTTGGAATTTTCCCGAAATAATGAACACCCCTTTATCTCCGTTGGCAATGGATGTTATACAAATTTTATTCGTTTTTTGGTCTTCACCAGCTTTCACTACGAATTCCATGCTTAATCTTTCCATATTCATATTAGAACAGCTGAGTTGCGTTCGAAAATTAACTCTGTAGAGTAATATTTACTCCATTGCGTTCGAAAACTGAAAGGTTGAGTAAATTTTACTCTGTGTCAGTCGTCCGAAAAGTCGGAGTATTCGACTCGGAGTTCATTTTACTCCTGTCTAAATTGACATACCTCATGGGAAGGAAAATCTAGTATCTTTGTCTAACTGTTTTATGAATGTTTTGTGAGGTAATTTAATAGTTTTTATACTGCTCACAATATCTATTTATGATTAGAGTTACATATATGTGAAGAAAACAATAATAATAGGATATTTCTTAAACCAACATAACCTATTTTCCGATATTGGCACCTTCTGTCACTGTCAGTGTCAGTGTCAGAGTAACTCTAGAGTAAATCTGTCAAACCTTCAAAAACTCTACTCTACTCCGTGGAGTTAATTTTCGAACACAACTCTGTAGAATTGTCGTTTTATAATGTGCATAGATTCAATTTTGCAACTACGTCACATGTAAATAACTAAAATTGTGTTGCTCTGTAAAATAAGAGAATTTATTATATCTTCTTTACATGGTTTTTACAAAATCTCACCAGTAATGTAAGAGAAACGGCAATTAAAAGTCAGTATTCTAATATTGATCAGTTTCTTAACAATTTAGTTTCAGCTTCCAGATAGTCACTTATCGGAAGTAATTGCACAAGTGCATCAAAATTACCGATAATTTTGCATGACAGCGTGTTGTCAAAAAACTGCATGAGTTTATTTTCATTTTTTGGGAAAGAGCCCGACACCGAAGGTGGAGGGCTCTTTCTCCAAAAATGAAAATGACCGAATGCAGTTTTTCAATGACAATACGCTGGAATACGAAATTATCCGGTTCATTTTGATGCACGAGTGTAATTCGGGGGAATATTTCCCGAATGAACAGTTAACTTGTCAAACTGACGTTACCAATCAATGAATTTCTACCTCGTTATCAACATATTATATTAGGTAACTGAAAAATGAAGAGATCCAATGTATTTTATTCCTATAATATGAAAGCATGCGTAAAAATATATCGAAACTTTATTTATTTAGAACGAAATATTATTTATTTGGAAACGAAATCAAAAGTTGCAGGAGCTGCAGTTAAAAACACAATTATTATAAGTGTTCTGATTAGACAATGCTGCTATCGGAGCATTAACAGCAGAAGAGGATGTTTGGGAAAGCTGTGCCTGTTGTACATCATTAGCACGCATTCTTCTGACGATTTCTTCATGGTGATCTTCATCCATTTGAAGATATGGTGTTATTGATTTGGAATTTGTGTGACCTGTGATTTTTATGAGTTGTTGCTCCCCCACCCCATTTTTTGCGAGATTGGAAACAGCCGTAGCTCGTAACGAATGATTTGTTATCTTGATGTTTTCCGTATTCAAACCAGAAGCTTTGGCTTGTACAACAGTCCATTTGCTCACTGTATTTCGTCCAGCAGGAATGTCTTTGTACCATTTTCTATTCAACATCCAAGCGGGATTTACAGTGAGAAAGAGTCGTTTTGTTTTTATTTCAACCCGCTTTTCTAGGAATTTTTTGTACAGTCGGATCGGACACATATCAGCATTAATATTATTCTTTACTAGCCATTTTGATGAAGCGCATGGTTTTTCCCCTCCTTGGGTCGTCTTAGTAAATACGGGATCGTAAATAATTCTTCCTGTCTTTTCACCAACGTTATTTTCTTCTTCTTTGAAGTACGAAATTAGGCACTTGTGGCCTTCTCCACCACGCCAAGCTAATTCAAAAGCAAAAACAAAAAATAATTTCTTCTGCAAACCATCCGGGGTGTTTTCGTCGCAAACACGAACCATATTTTGGAATTCATCTTACTTTAGAAAAACTGCACTTTCCTTCCTCTTCTGTGGATCTCTTTGCAGTTGTTTTCTCTTGGCATTTTTCGCGTCTCTGGCTGCTTTGAATTCAATATTAGTGAAAGGATTGAATTGGATATTGAATTCGGTGAAATATTTATCCATTAGTAATTTAGCGGTTACGTTCCAAATCGTTTTAACAGTATATTCCTTGTACTCATCGCCATTTTGCTTACGCATATTAAATGCCCAGTCTGTTAATATTTTTGCCAAAACATCAATTGGTGTTCTTCCATCCAAATGATAATTTTTCTCTTCACAGAAGCCCATAAACTGACACCACACGTATTTTCTATTATTTTTTGTATTGATTGGTTCTATTTCCGAAACTTCTTCTTCAATAGCTTGTAAGGAAGCAAAACCAAAACGAGACATTTTTGCGCGCGTGTTCCGCAAGGAACAGCGTGCTATCATTTCGTCACAATGTCTGTATTTTTCGAATTTTTTTGCGAAAATGGTCTCAAACGATTGGGTTCGACTCCCTGATGAAGAATTCGAGGTCAAATTCAATTCTGTCCGTCCGGCCCGGCCGGCCGGCCGTTAGCACGATAACTCTCGAACGGAGCAAGTTAGAGCGTTGAAATTTGCAGGGCATGTTTGGAGCGTGAATATCTCGGACAAGTTCGTTAATGGGCAAAATCCATCGAGCCGTTTCGGAGTTACGGCCATTTTTAGTTAAATCGTTTTTCGAGAATATTTCCGAAACCGATCACTCGATCGATCTGAAATTCAGCCTCAAATTGTATAATCATGACCTTTATATGCCTGCGAAGTCTCATAATGATCGGATGGCTGTAAACTAGAAAAAAAAAATGTTAAATATTTGAAAATGAAATTGAAATTTTGTTTTCAATATAACTCGAGAAAAACTGATCTAATTGAGTTGAAGCTCAGTAGTTATATGCGAAGTACCAACGAAAACACTTGTGCAAAATTTCGTGGGGGTAGCATGAGTAAAAAAAATTAAAAAAATTTTTAACTATCAGCGGAATATTTTGCTGGAAATTCCGAAACCAAATATCGGAATGAGTTCAGTTTTGGCACTTCGGTGACCAATAATGACCTCTTGGGGTGTGCAAAATTTCACTGCGGACAGACCACTAGGAGCCTCAAAAAAAATTAATAATTTTGAACCTCCAAACTGGTCAAATTATTTCATTTCGAAGTTCTACACGGAATACATAACATCTGGTGACAATATTCTGACGGCTTTTTACGCGTTTATCTGAATCAATACGATATGTACGAGGGCAACTGATTAAAATATGGACTACTTACTAGCATGGCAATTGAATTAATGCGTAAACGATGTGTGGAATTTTAAATTGGTTTTCAAAATTAGTCTGAACGGTGAACGACTGGGGTGTAACTGCCTCTTTTGGGCATTTTTTGTTATTCGCATAAGCAGACGAGAAATAATTTAACTGCTCGAGTTTTCTTCTGAGAAGAATGGGGTTTTGGGGTGGAGGATGTTATTCCTCCATAGAATCCCCCGGTGCCGGTCTGCGCATGCGTGGATTCAAGATGCGATATCTCCTGAACCACTAGTGTTGGAGAATCGCAGTTTTTTGTGACTGACAGGATGGCCATAAAGTGAAAAAAAAAATTCAAAGATTTTAAAATTTTGTTTCCACGATAACTCGTAAAATACTGATCTGATTGAATAGAAACTCAGTAGTTAGATTCAAAAGACCAAAGTGAACACTTTTACAAAATTTCGTGAAGATCACGTCACATAAAAAAATTCAAAAAATCACTCTATTTTGCTTGAAATTCCGAAAAATATTAATTTGAAATTCATGCTGCCTCTTCCGGGCATTTTTCGTTATGCGCATGCGCAGATGAGAAGTCATTTAACTGCTGTAGTTTTCGTCAGAGAGGAATGGGGTTTTGGGGTGGCGGATGCTATTACTCCATAGAATCCCCTGGAGAGGGTCTGCGCATGCGTGGATAAGGGATGCGATATCTCCTGAACCACTAGTGTTGGAGAATCGGAGTTTTTTGTAAGGTGTGTGATTTTGAGAGGACTTTCAGCCGCGTGTAGATTGCGCATGCGCAGAAGAGAACTGACTGATTTTGGGTTGTGTGGGTTATGTTGGGGGTGCTGAGCAATATTGTGAGGTTTTAAAAAAATATTTATGACAATTCAGTGCAAGGACAAGTCAGTTTGGAGGATGTAGCGTTGTTTCCGAGTTAAAGTGTCCGTACCGTGGCCCTGGGGCTAATTTCGAAATTGATGTTACCCCTTACGGGCATTTTTCGTTATGCGCATGAGCAGACCATCAGTGATTTAACTGCTGGTGCTTTCGTCAGAGAGGATTGGGGTTTTGGGTTGGAGGATGCTATTCCTCTATAGAATCCCCTGGTGAGGGTCTGCGCATGCGTGGATTCAAGAAGCGATATCTCCTGAACCACTAGTGTTGGAGAATCGGAGTTTTTTGTGAGGTGTGTAATTTTGGGAGGACTTGCAGCCAAGAGTATATTGCGCTTGCGCAGACGAGAAGTGTATGGTTTTGGGTTGTTTGGGTTATGTTGGGAGTAATGAGCCGATATTGTGAGGTTTCAAAAGAATATTCATGTCAATTCAGTGCACGGACACAAGGCAGTTTGGGGTAAATAGCGTTGTTTCCGAGTTGAAATGTCTGTATGGTGGCCCTGAGGCAAATTTATGTATAACTGTATTCGGTAGATCTATATTAAAATACGTTCGGATTCGGAGAAGAGGCAATTGCGTTCCTAACAGAGGTCCCACAACCGCAATTTTTTTCGATCAACGGTAAAGCTAACAGTCAAACTGTATTGATAGCTATATTTGTTAAAGGAACTTGAAAAAATAAAAAAAAAGCACTGACGTGAAGTCAGTACTCTTTGGCGCGCGTGTTCACGGTGGCTAATTTGAATTGAATGATGAGTACTTCAAGCTCAGTGGATAGAGCGAGCCGAAGATCTACCCAAAGGATAGTGGACACCATTCACTGTCGGTTCAAAAATTAACAGTGCTGTATCTAAGCTGCCATCAGGATAGAGTAATAAAGTTGGAAGAGAACACAACTGACTCTCCTTAGTCGCACAAGCTGCTAGAAGATTTGGGAGTGTCAGTATAATCCTAATCATGTTTATAGCACGCGCGCAAAAACAAATTGACTTTACAATGAAAGAAAAAGTGTAAAAAGTCAATCTGCTTTGGCGCGCGTGCTATAAACATGATTAGGATTATACTGACCCTCCCAAATCTTCTAGCAGCTTGTGCGACTAAGGAGAGTCAGTTGTGTTCTCTTCCAACTTTATTACTCTATCCTGATGGCAGCTTAGATACAGCACTGTTAATTTTTGAACCGACAGTGAATGTTGTCCACTATCCTTTGGGTAGATCTTCGGCTCGCTCTATCCACTGAGCTTGAAGTACTCATCATTCAATTCAAATTAGCCACCGTGAACACGCGCGCCAAAGAGTACTGACTTCACGTCAGTGCTTTTTTTGGCGCTCTAGTTCCTCGGAACTGAGTGCTTATCAATTTGCCCAAATGTCTGTAATTTTCGAATATTTCGATGAAAATGGTCTTAAACGATTTGGTTCGACTCACTGATCAAGAATCCGTGGTCGAAATTCATTCTGTCCGGCCGGTCCGGCCGGCCGGCCGGCCGGCCGGCCGTAGGCACGATAACTCTCGAACGGAATGAGCTAGAGAGTTGAAATTTTCAGAGTAGGTTTGGGGGATGAATATCTCGGCTAAGTTCGTTATTGGGCAAAATCGGACAAATGGTTTCGGAGTAACAAAAAAAAAATTTTTTTTTACGAAACAAATTCCAAATTAAATTTTTTTTAATAAAAAGTTTTTTCATGAGAATCCAATCATATCATTTTTAACTCTAACAAGCTAATACTTTCGGAGATATGATTTTTCAAAATTTCAATAATAAATCGTATTTCAACGTTGTCACAGAATAATATTATTCTATGTATGAATATGAATTGTCATAATGTCAAATGATGTTCCTGAGACTAATAAATCATAGTATATCTTGTCTATGCTAATCAATCGAAGAATTGTGAGCGAAGTGAGAAAAATCTCAGATATGATTTTTCAAAATTTCAATAATAAATCGTATTTCAACGTTGTCACAGAATGATATTATTCTATGTATGAATATGAATTGTCATAATGTCAAATGATGTTCCATGTTCCTGAGACTAATCAATCGAAGAATTGTGAGCGAAGTGAGTTAAATCTCAGTTGTTTGCTCCGATATTAGTTTTTCTCAGAAAATTCTTACATTTCGGAACTGAACATGAAGTAAGAGATCTGAGAGTAGTGAGACTGCTTTTCATCCATAGACATAGATATAACTCTCGAACGGATAATGAGGTAGGTAGTTGAAATTTTCAGAGTAGTTTAGGGAGATGAATATCTCGGTTAAGTTCGTTATTGGGCAAAATTGGCCAGATTTAATTTGATTTCTTCCATGGTGCTTTTCTCATTCTCATGATTGCTCATTTAATCTTGATAAATAAACTATTATTTGAATTGAATTTCCTTTAGGATGCAGTTCTATTATATGAATACATTGATATAATTCCCAACTCTGAGAAACCAATACTTTCGGAGATATAATTTGTCTGTTTGAACTAGAGCGCCAGAAAGCTCCTGTCCACAGGGCTTGAACCCATTTTTTATTTTTAATAACGTCTTCGACATTGCTTGTCAAACTGACATACAATGGAATCGCGTTTGAACTGATCCATAGATATCTGTGTACAAGACAATTATCAGTTTCTACAAGATAATTATCGCTTTCTACATAGATAATTATCGCTGTAATCATGCGGTAATTGCACTTCAATCACAGGGGATTTTTGACAGGAGGGAAATATTCGCCATATTATTCATCTGTTCAGGTTCATCTGGTCTCACTTCCACTGTCACTGTATAGACCAGCGCCGTAGTAGCGCGATAAACTTTGAATCGAAATTAGGCTAACGACTACTTAAATAAATCGACGTATTTTACATACATAAATAATTGACAAAAAATATTTTTTTTTCAAATGTTACAGTTCCTGAATAGCATGGAGAGGATATTCATATTGGAATTGAGTATTACAAAAAAATACAATTTCCATTTGAAAAAAAAAGGGTTATTATCATAAGTTTTTCAACAGATGGAATAGAAATCTCTGAAGCCGACAAAATGTATTTAATTTGAATTGTATACTCCATTCACTTTTATAAAGTCTCCCGGTTGGCCATGATTTAGGTCTATCACGTTTTTGTAACTAAAACAAAGGCAGGTTGGCACTTCTGAAATATCGTCAAGGTCAAAACAATTCTCTGAGACGTTGCCAATTTCTACTCTAAACAATCAACATAATGTTCCTTCTTAGAAAAGATATTATCACAGATCATTATCTTCGAATAATCTGCTATAGGAAAACTACATTCTGTCTTAGGACTCTCCAATGAAATTACTTATTATTACTGTAGGATTTTATATTTCCGAAAAGTGGGGAATTCCATAGGTACGTCCGTTTGTTTAGAAGTTTTCCTGCCGGGTTATTCAGGTACTTTTGGTCTTTTTTCAAATGAACTATTACGAAGTAACGGACTACTGTATCCATTATTTTTCATTAAAATTTGAACACTTGATTCTTGATTTCCGTACAAGTAAATAGCATAACTGAGTCTTCCAATCAGTTTATACGTGAAATATTTCCATAGTAACAGATGAAAAAATTTCTTCAACAGTCGCCAGTTCTTTGGAATTGTGGAATTCACTAATATCTTCTCAATTTCATTATTTTTCCCATGAAAATTCACATTGTGTAAAATACGTAATTACTACGACTTCTATGTAGACAGGACAACGTTGCGTAGTTATCTGACAGGAAAATGAGCATAACCTAACATTTTCAAAATATACACTGTGAAATGTGTCAAAATTTCATGGCCAACCGGGAGACTTTAAAAATGTGAATGGAGTATATATAGAAATTTCACTCAGTTACTACCTAAAGTCTGGCAAACTCTCCTAGTAACAGACATGACAGAAGTTTGACTGGTAAAATATTTCAGATGGATATTGATAGCTGAAAGGTTGCCCAGTAAATTCAAATTTTTTGATTCTTTTGAGGGAACACTCTTAATTTTTACGGAAAGGCTCAGCGATGATTTTCAGTCTATATGATAGAAAGCGTTGAGTAATCATGTTTTCATGGTGGAAATAGTACAATTAAGTACTCTTGGCGCTCATCATGATCATTATGATATGCGAAAATGACTCATTGATAAAAAAAAAATGGTTCAAGCCCTGTGGACAGGAGCTTTCTGGCGCTCTAGTTCAAACAGACAAATTATATCTCCGAAAGTATTGGTTTCTCAGAGTTGAGAATTATATCAATTTATTCTTATGATAGAACTGCATCATAAAGGAAATTCAATTCAAATAATCGACTAGGTGGTTGTGCACACTAAGAATTTTAACAAATGAATAAAGAATGTACTTCAGTGTGAGTTTTATTGGGTTACGACCGCCCAAACATTTCAGCCTGTGATTTTATTCCTGGACGGGGAACCCTGATGATGGCCTCCTTGGCCGAAAGCGCTTGGTTCTAACCCAATAAAACTCACACTGAAGTACATTCTTTATTCATTTGTTAATTAAAATAATAGTTCATTTATCTAGATTAAATGAGCAATCTGAGAATGAGAACTGCACCATGGAAGAAACCAAATTAAAATAGCTGAAATGAATTTGACTCTCTCTTATAAAACAGGATGAAATGTTCGAGTATGAACACAGATCATATAATAAAGCTTAGATAGAATAACTAGAGCCAGCAGATCTACCTAGCCATAGATCCACATTTTTCTGGTAGATCTACATTTTTCCGGTAGAGCTGCATTTTTCCGGTAGATCTACATTTTTCCAGTAGATCTACATTTTTTTAGTAGATCAATATTATCGGTAGATCAATTATTGAACCGGTAGTTCACACACACGAAAGTCTTATCGAAATATGTCGAGGCGTTTTTGAGTTCCTATAAACCGAAATAGCGCCATCTTCCAGGTTTCTATTGTAACCTCGACACCCACTCACACACTAATAATAATAACAATAATGTTTATTAAGATTCAGATCACAAAAAGTAACTCAAAAGTAAAGTTGCATCAAAATCGATCGAGCCATTTCAGATTTCCTAAAGACCGATTGCAATGCCACCTACTGGGGTATATTGTGGACCTGACACATACTCAGATACACACACAAAGTTTAGTTGAAATCGGTCCAGCCGTTCTTCCTATAAACCAGATACAGCGCCAGCTTCTGGTTTCCTATTGTGACTCATCACTTATCGAAATCAGTCAAGCGTTTTTGGAGTTCCTATAAATCGATTAGGGCGCACCCTACCGGATGACATTTTACAAAAAACACCCTGTAAAGTGGTTTTTCATTTTCGACAGTTAATTTTGTTGAAATACAGAAATATATACATTCACTGTTGGGAAAAAAATTAACAGTGCTGTGCTAAATATGGCAGAAGTTTATAGGTATAAGTCAATTACTTAACAGATCCAGCTATTAAATCCATCTAACTAACTCAATCACATATCTAACCTACCCACTCGATGAATCAAGAGTTCAAATATGTTCGTGGAATGGAATATTATATATTTACTGTTGGATCAAAATTGAACAGATATGGCATAGGTGGTCACCATTCACTGTTAGGTCAAACATTAACAGTGTTGTGTCTAAGCTGGCATAAGGGCACAGTAACAAAGCCTACACAGAACACAACTGGTTCTCCATACTCGCTCAAGCTCTTCGAGAGCTTATGAGGGGACTCCTTGGGAAAGATCTAGGAGGATCAGTATAATAATATACAATAGATGGGAAAATAATCTTACCTAATGTAATTTATATTATCAATTCTTATGATAATTAATAATAGGATAGATTTTGGATTGTGTGGGATGGGTAGAAAAATGAAGAACCATCCTGTATGTAATATATTGTTTCAACTTCATGATTTTTACACTTTCATCTTGTTCTAGTTATAACATATCAAATGGTTTCTCTTTTATTCTCCATTCTGGAAAGATGTGTTTTCTAATGCCCGCTCTGAAACAATTATAAACTGTTGAAATTCGTTTACTTACAACAAATAGGTAGGTACTGTTAATCAAAAATTATCACTGAATTTTCCAAATCGTGATGAGAAGAGCACTATCACAATGGAATAAAGAGCTATCTGGTAAAAGATGAAAATCATATTAACAACCAAAGTTTATAGTTTAAAAGTTACTTTACCTAAAAATAACATTATTTATTATTATTAAATACCTATCGTTTACGACAAAGGTAAGGATAAACTGATCCAACGTGTGATAGGGATCTTTTGAATTTCCATTACAACAGATGACGTAGATGGAGGTTATTATTATATGAATAATCTTTACTTCACCCACAAGCTCTAGCCTCTCGATAAGGAATATGAGTTTGGTTGGTGAAAACTTGTCCAGTTCCCTCAGTCTCAGTTTGTGGACTATTAGTAATGTAAGAGAAACGGCAATTAAAAGTCAGTATTCTAATATTGATCAGTTTCTTAACAATTTAGTTTCAGCTTCCAGATAGTCACTTATCGCCATATTATTCATCTGTTCAGGTTCATCTGGTCTCACTTCCACTGTCACTGTATAGACCAGCGTCGTAGTAGCGCGGTAAACTTTGAATCGAAATTAGGCTAACGACTACTTAAATAAATCGACGTATTTTACATACATAAATAATTGACAAAAAATATTTTTTTTTCAAATGTTACAGTTCCTGAATAGCATGGAGAGGATATTCATATTGGAATTGAGTATTACAAAAAAATACAATTTCCATTTGAAAAAAAAAGGGTTATTATCATAAGTTTTTCAACAGATAGAATAGAAATCTCTGAAGCCGACAAAATGTATTTAATTTGAATTGTATATAGAAATTTCACTCAGTTACTACCTAAAGTCTGGCAAACTCTCCTAGTAACAGACATGACAGAAGTTTGACTGGTAAAATATTTCAGATGGATATTGATAGCTGAAAGGTTGCCCAGTAAATTCAAATTTTTTAATTCTTTTGAGGGAACACTCTTAATTTTTACGGAAAGGCTCAGCGATGATTTTCAGTCTATATGATAGAAAGCGTTGAGTAATCATGTTTTCATGGTGGAAACAGTACAATTAAGTACTCTTGGCGCTCATCATGATCATTATGATATGCGAAAATGAGTCATTGATAAAAAAAAATTGGTTCAAGCCCTGTGGACAGGAGCTTTCTGGCGCTCTAGTTCAAACAGACAAATTATATCTCCGAAAGTATTGGTTTCTCAGAATTGAGAATTATATCAATTTATTCTTATGATAGAACTGCATCATAAAGGAAATTCAATTCAAATAATCGACTAGGTGGTTGTGCACACTAAGAATTTTAACAAATGAATAAAGAATGTACTTCAGTGTGAGTTTTATTGGGTTACGACCGCCCAAACATTTCAGCCTGTGATTTTATTCCTGGACGGGGAACCCTGATGATGGCCTCCTAGGCCGAAAGCGCTTGGTTCTAACCCAATAAAACTCACACTGAAGTACATTCTTTATTCATTTGTTAATTCAAATAATAGTTCATTTATCTAGATTAAATGAGCAATCTGAGAATGAGAACTGCACCATGGAAGAAACCAAATTAAAATAGCTGAAATGAATTTGACTCTCTCTTATAAAACAGGATGAAGTGTACGAGTATGAACACAGATCATATAATAAAGCTTAGATAGAATAACTAGAGCCAGCAGATCTACCTAGCCATAGATCCACATTTTTCTGGTAGATCTACATTTTTCCGGTAGATCTGCATTTTTCCGGTAGATCTACATTTTTCCAGTAGATCTACATTTTTTTAGTAGATCAATATTATCGGTAGATCAATTATTGAACCGGTAGTTCACACACACGAAAGTCTTATCGAAATATGTCGAGGCGTTTTTGAGTTCCTATAAACCGAATATAGCGCCATCTTCCGGGTTTCTATTGTAACCTCGACACCCACTCACACACTAATAATAATAACAATAATGTTTATTAAGATTCAGATCACAAAAAGTAACTCAAAAGTAAAGTTGCATCAAAATCGGTCGAGCCATTTCAGATTTCCTAAAGACCGATTGCAATGCCACCTACTGGGGTATATTGTGGACCTGACACATACTCAGATACACACACAAAGTTTAGTTGAAATCGGTCCAGCCGTTCTTCCTATAAACCGGATACAGCGCCAGCTTCTGGTTTCCTATTGTGACTCATCACTTATCGAAATCAGTCAAGCGTTTTTGGAATTCCTATAAATCGATTAGGGCGCACCCTACCGGATGACATTTTACAAAAAACACCCTGTAAAGTGGTTTTTCATTTTCGACAGTTTTTTTGTTGAAATACAGAAATATATACATTCACTGTTGGGAAGAAAATTAACAGTGCTGTGCTAAATATGGCAGAAGTTTATAGGTATAAGTCAATTACTTAACAGATCCAGCTATTAAATCCATCTAACTAACTCAATCACATATCTAACCTACCCACTCGATGAATCAAGAGTTCAAATATGTTCGTGGAATGGAATATTATATATTTACTGTTGGATCAAAATTGAACAGATATGGCATAGGTGGTCACCATTCACTGTTAGGTCAAACATTAACAGTGCTGTGCCTAAGCTGGCATAAGGGTACAGTAACAAAGCCTACACAGAACACAACTGGTTCTCCATACTCGCTCAAGCTCTTCGAGAGCTTATGAGGGGACTCCTTGGGAAAGATCTAGGAGGATCAGTATAATAATATACAATAGATGGGAAAATAATGTTACCTAATGTAATTTATATTATCAATTCTTATGATAATTAATAATAGGATAGATTTTGGATTGTGTGGGATGGGTAGAAAAATGAAGAACCATCCTGTATGTAATATATTGTTTCAACTTCATGATTTTTACACTTTCATCTTGTTCTAGTTATAACATATCAAATGGTTTCTCTTTTATTCTCCATTCTGGAAAGATGTGTTTTCTAATGCCCGCTCTGAAACAATTATAAACTGTTGAAATTCGTTTACTTACAACAAATAGGTAGGTACTGTTAATCAAAAATTATCACTGAATTTTCCAAATCGTGATGAGAAGAGCACTATTACAATGGAATAAAGAGCTATCTGGTAAAAGATGAAAATCATATTAACCACCAAAGTTTATAGTTTAAAAGTTACTTTACCTAAAAATAACATTATTTATTATTATTAAATACCTATCGTTTACGACAAAGGTAAGGATAAACTGATCCAACGTGTGATAGGGATCTTTTGAATTTCCATTACAACAGATGACTTAGATGGAGGTTATTATTATATGAATAATCTCTACTTCACCCACAAGCTCTAGCCTCTCGATAAGGAATATGAGTTTGGTTGGTGAAAACTTGTCCAGTTCCCTCAGTCTCAGTTTGTGGACTATTAGCTCCTCAAATCTGATCCTGTCCCCAGCGGGGCAGTCACACATGATGTGTTCGATAGACTCGTGGTCCTCCAGGCATAGCCTGCACTCGGAGTCCTGAATCAACCGCAGCGTAATTAGCTCATTTCTGAGGTTACAGTGGTCCGTGTACACAGCTGTTAGGATTCTCAGGTATACCCTAGAGAATCTGAGCCATTGTCTGGCTCTTTTAGCTGATGGGCCAGTAATTGTTGAGCGAGCATGTCTGTGTCCAGATTTCCTGGACCTTTTGCCCAACCATCTGTTGTTCTCCCTCCCCGCTTCCTGAGAGAGATACCACAGGTCGGTTCAGGTCCAATGAGCCCCATGTAAGAAGGAGGTTACACAGTCAATCTGGAATCAGTTCAGTCTGACATCCATTTATGATTGATGTCAGAGAAACGGGCAACTGATTGTATTTCAATTAGCAAGTTTATGGAATTCGAAGAATCCAATGCATTTTCACCGAGAAGCGAATGTGTTTCGTCAGTCCATTAATCTGGAATCAGTATCATCGTAATCAAGATGACAGACTGAACTGATGCCAAACTTGTAGACAATTTATATCCCGTTACATATGAAGCAAATCAATAGCACTAATAATAATAAGTACTTACAGTGTAACATAAACATTATGCATAAATGCAGATATTTTAAAAGAGTCATGTTTCCAAGTTCACCATTCCTCACATTTTATCGTTCAATAAAACAATACTGTTTCAGATAGAGTTTAGTACCTGTTCCCTAAATTTTGCCTCTATTATGGGAGATCTGCAGGTGTTGTTCATTTAAAAGTCATAATCCTATCCTCGATCCAGAAGAAACACTGACATTTATATTACTTGACCACAGGAAGAAAGTATACTACAGGCGAATTCAAGCGAATAACCATAACACAGTTGCTAAGATCAATTCCTTTCTATCATGACTAATCGGTTATATTTTAAATGTACTTGAATGTGGAGATAAAGGCATTATTATTATTATTATTATATTTGGTAGGGGAACCACTGTGTTTTAGTTATTCGCTTAAATTCCACCGATGTTTGAAAAATACTTACGAATAGAAATAGATAATGCATATCAACGGAAGTATTCGATATATATCAGAGTAAACCAATTCCCAGATGTATGTATAGCTATTAATACAGAGGCTGGTTGTTTTTTATCTTAATCACAGATCCTCGGAAATTGATAAAATAAAACTGCAAAAAGAATAATTTGTTATCGTTATAAAATCCTTATTGATTCATGTTCCTACAGATGAATACTTACTTTCGTAATATATCCTGGAAAACTTCAAAATTGTAGTACCTATTATTTATGTTCAATGTTCATACACTGGGAGATCATCTGACCTGAAAATCGTCGAAATCTTTATAAATTTTAGTAAAGTAGTAATTACCTTATAGTACTTACTTATAGAGTTATATTCCAGGTAATTTATAACAGATATTCGTTGATTTTACGAAAACCCATCCGTTTAGTCCATTTTGAGGTTATTCATTTCCACCGGCGAATACGTACCGATCGTGGTAAATATCAATTTCTGTTGCAAGTATCAAATCGAAACCAAAGGTTTTTATCGATTCTGAATAAATTTCGGCACATTTCTGATCCAAAATCGATCGATTTTCGTTAAATTCTCCTAAATTGACATTCAGACATTTTTGACCTTGGAATGCTTCTAACAGTTCTAACCCAGGGCTTCCCAAACTGTTCGTCGCGACATTGTCTTAGCGGCGTCGCATGTCGATGCGACCGAGTCTAGCGAGCTGATAACGTATTAACAGGCTAGTACTTAAATTGGTATATATTTTTGGGGGTTGAGTTAAGGGGGGTCGTACAAAAATGGGAAAACCCCAAGGGCGTTACAGTAAAAAGTTTGGGAAGCACTGTTCTAGCCTATTCCTTTCAAAAAATTAGAGATGTGCAAGTGGGATTTTGTCCATTAATTACTTCGTAAGATAAAACAGAACTCCACCTTCAGCCCAAAATCTTGGGGTCTGTCGACTTCGGCCTCGCTCGGGTCGTTTTATTTCTATAGTCCCATAAAAACGGTCGATTTTCCGCATTTTGGCGATTTTCAAACGCTCGTAGAAAACGAACGGAAAAAAAATCGGAAAAAGTGTCTCGCTATTCTATCCGTCTATATTCGGTCTTTCGACCGGTACCGTTAGATACGGTCGGGCGAGAGGAACGAAAAAGCCTTTGGGTTTCGGGCGAGGCCGCTTTTCACCATTTCGACGATTTCGCGACTTTTCTGGAATTTTTAAACATACTCGCGACTTCTCGATCTCGACGAAAATCGCCTTCGGCGATACGTCGGTCCTTGCCCTCGCCGCGGCGATATTCGCCTTTCGCAAGGCTCGCGGCTTCGCCGCTCGCGAAAATTTCTTCGAAACCGCCCATTTTAGAAAGTTCTCAAAATCTACCTTCTATTGTTCTGAGCTTGCTAGTTTAATAATATAGAATATAGCATTCAATGAAAACATAGAAGTACGATTCATTACTGAAATTTAGATCTTCATCTTAGCAGAAATTGAATTCAAACATCATAGAAGAATTTAAATTCAACAAGAGTGCCACAAATTATCAATCCAAAACCAATAGACGAATTCTACCCAACAACGAACTCATCCGAGATATTCATTCCTCAATTATATGATGAACGATAATATATATCTTTCCTCAAAGCTACAATATTCCAGTTTTGTTTTTAGTGGAGATATTCTGAACTCAATATTATTAACTTACCATTACCATTCCCATCATCATATGGATTGACCATCGGCGTGAAAATATCAACCAACAAAAAGTATGATATTACATTATCATTCTCATATTTATACGATTGCTCGAATGAAACAACGTCATGTCTCAAGAGAATAAGTTGACATTATAACAATTCATAGAATACCTACATAATAATTATATCATTCTGTGAAAACGTAGAAATACGATTTATATTGAAATTTTGAAAAATCATATCTCCGAAAGTATTAGCTTGCTAGAGTTGAAAATGATATGAATGGATTCTTATGATAAATCTGCTTCTTAAAAAAAAATTACTTTGGAATTTGTTTTGTAAAAAAAAAAATTTTTTTTTTGTTACTCCGAAATCATCTGTCCGATTTTGCCCAATAACGAACTTAGCCGAGATATTTATCCTCCAAACCTACTCTGAAAATTTCAACTCTCTAGCTCATTCCGTTCGAGAGTTATCGTGCCTACGGCCGGCCGGCCCGGCCGGACAGAATTAATTTCGACCACGGATTCTTGATCAGTGAGTCGAACCAAATCGTTTAAGACCATTTTCATCGAAAAATTCGAAAATTACAGACATTTGGGCACATTGATAAGCACTCAGTTCCGAGGAACTAGAGCGCCAAAAGGGGGAAAGCCCTGTGGACAGGAGCTTTGGCGAGCTATCCAAATCTTTAGGCAGAGCTGTCACCCAACCAGGTACTGAACTCGCCCTAAGCTGCTTAGCTCCAGGAGACAAATAATATTTGCAAGAATTTAAATCCGACAGTAAAAAAAAAGAAACTGGTACACTTTTTGGCCGAGAATAGTATCAAACGATTATTTTCAACTCACATACATACATACATTCACTATTGGTTCGTAATTGAACAGTGCTGTGTACGTGGTGGCTTATGGTCTCTATTGAATTACATAAATTAACTGTTGGTTCGAAAACAAACGGTGCTTTGTAGCTTAGTCTGTGGTGGCGTAAGGACACAAATCAGTTCAATTGTTAGTTAGTTTAGTTAAACAATAGTGTATTCCAAGAGTACTTTCTATTAAAAAAATCCGCTCAATCGTAAGGTTAAGCCATGATTCACTATGAGTTGATAATTAAAAAAAACATTCCTTATAGCAGTAATTTTCGCATCTACTAATACACGAAAACACTCACATTTCACGTAATTTTATGAATATAAATAACCGAGGTGACGTTAGCTCCCGGCCGGCCAACTCCAAGCGCTGCTATTCCACCAAGGTCAATACCGTTCCCCTACCGTTCTCTGGCGCTTTTGATATTTTATTCCGATGTTCAGAATAGCCGACTAAGCTTTGTTATCAGCTGAATGCATATGCCTAAGCACTAATAAATTACTCAAATTTTTGGCGCTCTAGTTCCTCGGAACTGAGTGCTTATCAATTTGCCCAAATGTCTGTAATTTTCGAATATTTCGATGAAAATGGTCTTAAACGATTTGGTTCGACTCACTGATCAAGAATCCGTGGTCGAAATTCATTCTGTCCGGCCGGTCCGGCCGGCCGTAGGCACGATAACTCTCGAACGGAATGAGCTAGAGAGTTGAAATTTTCAGAGTAGGTTTGGGGGATAAATATCTCGGCTAAGTTCGTTATTGGGCAAAATCGGACAGATGGTTTCGGAGTAACAAAAAAAAAATTTTTTTTTTACGGAACAAATTTCAAATTAAATTTTTTTTAATAAAAAGTTTTATCATAAGAATCCACTCATATCATTTTTAACTCTAACAAGCTAATACTTTCGGAGATATGATTTTTCAAAATTTCAATAATAAATCGTATTTCAACGTTGTCACAGAATGATATTATTCTATGTATGAATATGAATTGTCATAATGTCAAATGATGTTCCTGAGACATTATCTAATCAATCGAAGAATTGTGAGCGAAGTGAGAAAAATCTCAGTTGTTTGCTCCGAAATTAGTTTTTCCCAGAAAATTCTTACATTTCGGAACTGAACATGAAGTAAGAGATCTGAGAGTAGTGAGACTGCTTTTCATCCATAGACATAGATATAACTCTCGAACGGAATGAGGTAGGTAGTTGAAATTTTCAGAGTAGTTTAGGGAGATGAATATCTCGGTTAAGTTCGTTATTGGGCAAAATTGGCCAGAATTAATTTGATTTCTTCCATGGTGCAGTTCTCATTCTCATGATTGCTCATTTAATCTTGATAAATAAACTATTATTTGAATTGAATTTCCTTTAGGATGCAGTTCTATCATATGAATACATTGATATAATTCCCAACTCTGAGAAACCAATACTTTCGGAGATATAATTTGTCTGTTTGAACTAGAGCGCCAGAAAGCTCCTGTCCACAGGGCTTGAACCCATTTTTTCATTCAATTCTGAAAGCACTACAGGTACAGCTGCATTGTTCGAAATATTAAATTATTCTCATATCGCTCAAATGGAAGTTTGTAATTTTAGTTTTCTGGATATCTGAATGGCCGGCCAAGAAAGGTTATTAGCTGGATACATGTGTCTATCAAATACCTAATCGAATTGATTTTTTCGTTCGATTCTGATATCCTTGAGTACCTAGCTCCAAGGATCGAAATATGAGGTTTATCTCATAGTGCTCAGATAGAAGTTGGAAATTTTTTTTCTGAAGATTCAAGTAGCCGGCCAAGATAAATAATTATTAGGATACATGTATCGATCAGATACCTAATCAAATTGATTTTTTCGTTCGTTTCTGATATCCTTAATTACCCAGCTCCAAGGATCGAGATATGAGGTTTATCTCACAGTGCTCAGATAGAAGTTGTTAATTTTTTTTTCTGAAGATTCAAGTAGCCGGCCAAGGAAAATAATTAGCTGGATACATGAACTGATCAAATATCTAATCAAATTGATTTTTTAGTTCGATTATTAATTACACTAATTATTGTAATATGCTAATAACCTCTTACAACGTCAAAAACAAACATATATATGTTAGTAATGTAGGATTCGGTATACAGTCTTTTGAACAAAAGGAAGCATTTGACTGTGCAATAAGTGAATAACCGCATATTTATATTCATGGAGATGGGGACTTGGAGCACTCTGATTCTATTGAAAAAGTTGATTTGATTAGTTATCGATTGAATTCTGCAGATCATTCTTCTTGGTCAGCTATACAAATCTTCAGAAAAAAAATTACTAACTTCTATCTGAGACCTGAAAGATAAACCTCATATTCCGATCCTTGGAGCTGGGTACTTAAAGATATCAGAAACGATCGAAAAAAACAATTTGATTAGGTATTTCATCGATACATGTATGTTGCTAATTATTCTTCTTGGCCGGCTACTTGAATCTTCAGAAAAAAAAATACCTTCTTCTATCTGAGCACTATGACATAAATCTCATTTTTCGATCCTTGGAGCTGGGTACTTAAGGATATCTGAATCGAACGAAAAAATCAATTCGATTAGGTATTTGATCGACACATGTATCCTGCTAATTATTTTTCTTGGCCGGCTACTTGAATCTTCAGAAAAAAAATACCAACTTCTATCTGAGCACTATGACATAAATCTCATTTTTCGATCCTTGGGGCTGGGTACTTAAGGATATCTGAATCAAACAAAAAAATCAATTCGATTAGGTATTTGATCGACACATGTATCCTGCTAATTATTTTTCTTGGCCGGCTACTTGAATCTTCAGAAAAAAAAATACCAACATCTATCGGAGCACTATGAAATAAACCTCATATTTCGATCCTTGGAGCTGGGTACTCGAGGATATCTGAATCGAACGAAAAAATGAATTTGATTATGTATTTGATCGAAACATGTATCCTGCTAATTATTTTTTCTTGGCCGGCTACTTGAATCTTCAGAAAAAAAAATACCAACTTCTATCTGAGCACTATGACATAAATTTCATTTTTCTATCCTTGGAGCTGGGTACTTAGGGATATCTGAATCGAACGAAAAAATCAATTTGATTAGGTATTTGATCTACACATGTATCCTGCTAATGATTTTTCTTGGCCGGCTACTTGAATCTTCAGAAAAAAAAAAATTCCAACTTCTATCTGAGCACTATGAGACAAATCTCATATTTCGGTCCTTGGAGCTGGGTACTTAAGGATATCTGAATCGAACGAAAAAATATATTTGATTAGGTATTTGGTCTACACATGTATACTGCTAATGATTTTTCTTGGCCGGCTACTTGAATCTTCAGAAAAAAAATTCCAACTTCTATCTGAGCACTTTGAGATCAATCTCATATTTCGATCCTTGGAGCTGGGTACTTAAGGATATCAGAATCGAACAAAAAAATCAATTTGATTAGTTATCTGATCGATACATGTATCCTGCTAATTATTTTTCTTGGCCGGCTACTTGAATCTTCAGAAAAAAAAAATTCCAACTTCTATCTGAGAACTATGAGATACATCTCATATTTCGATCCTTTGAGCTGGGTACTTAAGGATATCTGAATCGAACGAAAAAATATATTTGATTAGGTATTTGATTGACACAAGTATCCTGCTAATAGCCTTTCTTGGCCGGCCATTCAGATATCCAGAAAACTAAAATTACAAACTTCTATTTGAGGGCTATGAGAATAATTTAATATTTCGAACATATGGACAATGGACAACATAATTTACCATGCTAAATTCTATTAAGGGTGTCCAATACAGAACAATGGACAATATAACATACGCGCAAAAGCTTCTGACTTCACGTCAGTGCTTGAGCCAATTTTTTTTTTCGTGATTTTTTCGAAATTTTCTAGGGCTGCGGTTCTTAAAATTTTTTTTTCGTCATTTTTTTTAAATTTTCTAGGGGTACGGTTCTTACAAAATTTTAAACACGTCTTTATGATGATTTTCTACTTCTAGTTACCAAGCTTCAATTCGATCGAATATTTGTTTTTTGAGTTATCAAGGAAATAATATTCCAGGTGGTTATAACTCGGAAACCGTTTGACCGATTATGCCCAAAAACGAACTCAACTCTCCCTTTAGTATACGCAACCTACCCTGGAAATTGCAAGTCCTTATCTCCTTTTGTTCGAAAGTTATCGAGGTAACGGTCACCCATCTACTGAACTCAAGAATGCTCGAATCTCCAACAATATTCAACCGATCGTGTTAAAACTTGAAACTTGGCAGTAGAGTTAGGTTATGAAGGCTCTTGCAAAATTTCAGCAATTTCAAGCGAATAGTTACTGATATATAGAATTTTTTTTCCAATTTCAATGATTTTTTTAAAATTTTTTCGAATACTATCCTCTCGAAATTTTGCAATAATTTTCGCGTTGGCGTTCTACAACTAATTACCATGTTTGAATTCAATCGGTTCAGTATATTCGAGCTAATGAGGAACAAAAATCAAACAAATTTCAGATGGCTATTACTCTAAAACCGTTTGGCCGATTATGCTCATAAACGAACTGAAATGTCGCGTTCTGGTGCACATCCTAACCTGAAAACTTCAAGCCGCTATCTCTTTCCGTTCTCAAGTTATCGTGACAACAAAAATATTTTTCAATAAGTTTTTTAAAATTTTCTAGCCTTACGATTCGCACAAAATTTCACAAACGTGCGTAGGTTCATATTCTACAATTACTCACCAAGTTTCAATTCGATCGGATTTATATTGGTTGAAAACAAAATTATTACTCTGAAACCACTGGGCCGATTATGCCCATTAACGAACTTGTCCGTCGTATTGGGATGCGCCACCCACACTGAAAATTTTAAGTCGCCAGCTCTGTTTGTTCTCAAGTTATCGTGGCAACGGCCGGACGGCCGGCCGGACAGAATCAAATTTGACCTCGAATTCTTCATTGGGGAGTCGTACTAAATCGTTTGAGACCATTTTCGTCAAAAAATTCGAAAGTTACAGACATTTGGGCAAAACGATAACGCGATGTTCCCCAGAACATACGCGCCACAGAACATATAATATAAGAAGTGCTACCTGCCTTGTAAACTGTGCGCAACAGTAGTGACATTTACATACCATAGATTAGAGAGAGATGGGGCGAAAAAGGTGGGGATATTCCATTATGGTTCTAGGGGGTGTCCGCTTGTTGAAGTATATGTCAAACTAAAATGACATATACAAGCGGACACCCCCTAGAACCATAATGGAATGTCCCCACCTTTTTCAATATTGTATTCGAAATTTAAAATGATTCGAAAGGAAATATGCTTCAAAATGAAACAAGGCTTTATAAACAATAATTTCATTATTAATATCATTTTTACAATTATACAGGGTGAGTCTTTGACCACTGCATTAATTTTAGCCAAAGATTCCTCTCATCAAATGAAACACTTTTTTCATTTAACATTTTTCCAAATTCAGCTCAGGTAAAAAGATACAGGCTGTTGAAATTTTGAAAAAAAATCAGTTTTAATTTTGTTGCTTTGACATACTTTTTTCGAATAAAATGAATGTTGGCGTAAAGTTTCCTATAACTATGATACATATTTTCCAAATATTAGTTATTTTCTACTTCTACTGGTTTTCTAGTTATGTACTCGTGGATTCATAAAACTAAACGAAATTAGCATAAAGAAAGCATATAAAGTTTTTCTTGAGTCATTTCAAGAATATTCCATTGTTTTAGAACATTATATTATTCTTCATCATTTCTCCGTAAACGCACCGTTTTCGAGATATTCTTCATTGAATGTTTTAAAATGGAAAACTCCAGAAATTTCACTACTTTTATGGATCCGTCCCTGAGCATTGGAATCCCGAATCAAGCCGTAAACCACGTTACCATGCCTTATTCTCGTCCGCCAACAATGTCATAGATAATTTATATGCGGGAGTGTATTAGCACATTTTGAAATCTTTAAACGCTTGTAACTTTTTACCTGAGCCGAATCTGGAAAAATGGTAAATGAAAAAAGTGTTTCATTTGATGAGAGGAATCTTTGGTTAAAATTAATGCAGTGGTCAAAGACTCACCCTGTATATATATCTATTATAGAATTAAACAAGAAAATGATATTTGTCGAATGTGAATATACTTTAGTTGGCAGTTTTCTAAAACAAATAAGTTCAATTTGCTTCTGGAGCAAGGTTTCTCAAACTTTTGGCTCCACGAACCCCTTTCCAAGTTAACAGATGACAGCGAACCGCTTAACTAACACATGGTGGTGAGCCCATGCCACCATGTTTGTCACATGTGCCTCCTAGTCATCAAGCAACCTTTACTTGAATCTTATTGGAACCCCTAGGCTAGGAGTTCGCGTACCCCACTTTGAGAAATCCTGTCCTAGAGAAACTAAGAACCATGACACAATTCGATGAAACAAACAAAATATTTGACCAACCATAGGTCTTTTTGGAATTTGCTGAGTTATTACTAGTTTTTAGGGGTATAACTACCAAATTCCAGTTCAAATATCTTAATGAAATTTCAAAATAACACTTGTATATAGAGTTAGGGATAAATTATTCGTGGGTCAATACTCATTCACAACGGTCTTTCAGTTTCATTATGATCAGAATTGTCACTTCACTAAATCACAATAACACTGATTCATCTAGGAAGGAGAAGAAACTACCACCAGTAACAATTGACAGTCAAAATCTGGTAGAATCCATCAATCTAGGTGATGAAGGTCACCATCACTATTTTCTGAAAAAACAAACAGGTATTTTTACATATTAAATGATAGAAAAAGAATATTGAAATATATTTTAAATATAAATATTCGTGATCAAGATGTTAGGATAGATCTAAATGGGTTGGTTCTATCAGAATTAAGTTAATTGTCGTTCCCGAAAAATGCTTCTCAGTAAAATATTAACGTTAATCACACTATAACTAATATCTCAGTTAATAGACTACTACTATAAAAATAAAAATAATAAAATATTCAACAGTTAATACAATCATAGTATTCAGTGAGTGCATGTATTAGGTACAAATGTCTGAAACCAGGTACATTCAGGCAGTCAGTCAGCGAAAATTAGAAATATTTTTGCTAGGACTTATTTTACAAATACAATTCCAAATTATCAAGGTGGAAGGGTCTTTAGGCAAACAAAATAACTTCTGTTTCTGCAAACAAGTGATGAATGGCTGATATATGAATTTTGGCAAGAATACTTAACATCTTTCGCAACAATGAAGTAGCAGAACCTGAAGCCATTTTCTTAATTCAATATGTTATTAAAAACAATCAGATTTGCAGAATTGAACTCCGTATAAATATAAACTTATCAGATCTCACCAAGTGGCCATAATCTTTAACATCCCTGAAAAAAGTCATCAAATTACCAACAAATCACCTGTAAAACTATTCAATCCTATTGTCAACATAATCTGAATTCTGAAAGAAAATTTTTCATTACATTCTATATAGAACACCTAAAAGGAGTTGAAATATTATATCTTCAACATCACCTGAAACGGATACTTTTTCATTGAATTACGAAAAAAAGAAACTTATCTTTACACGGGTAATATAATAACACTATTATAATAACAATTATTATTGCTTTTTGCCACAAACTATTAGAAATATCACGAGTATATTTTCAGTCTTGTCAAATTTACGAAGTCAATGAAGTCCTGACACTCATGTCTCATTATATTGTCATTCATCCATTTGAACATATCTACGACAAGCGAACAAACAAGGTGGGGACGTATGTCCCTGTTTCCACTTTTTGTACTCTCGCTTCACCCCCCTGATACGCGCAAAAAATAAACAGCACAACAACTTTCTGGGTTTTCTCTCCCAAACTCTGAAAAATATCTATAGAATAAAAAATGTATTATTTTGTGATTTGCTTCTGCGTAAGAAACACAAGATACTTGTCAGAAGCAATCAATAGAAACATGCTGCCTAACAAAAAACAACGAAACAACATCAACGAAGAAACAACTATATCGTAACTTTTCGGAGTCTACAGGGTGTTTCATCATAAAGTGGACAAACCTATATGGCGTATAGGAGATATCGAGAGAATCATTTTTGGCTCATGACATATACCCCGTTTTCGAACCATAAGCGAGATACAGGGTGTTAAACCTCAGGATTGAGCCATTTTCAATCCAATATTGTCAGTTTTCTATAACATATCAAGTTATGATTTTACGTCACAGTGGAGTATTTCGGGGTAATTTATCTAGAAAAGTTCAAAATCAGTCAAAAAAAAAATTCAAAATGGCGGAAAACCTAAAATGCTCTTCAATTTTTTTCTCGGTTCCAAATTTGAATTTAATTTTTCGAACGCGCTCATTTTTATAAGAATTTCTGAACAAGAAATTTCTGATAAATCGACAACAAATTTTTTTTTACATGTCTACAGCAAAAAAAAAATTTCACCCAAAATTGTTGATTTTTCACACGGTGGTACTCTATCTCCTACCAAATACGAATCTGAAAACAGAATCGAAAAATATCAAACGGTTTCTTCGCTAGAGCCATCCGAATATGGCATTTTGACTTCTTGCTCAACTAAAAATAATTAAATTAATAATTAAACTGATTTGACTACGGGGGTTTGTTGTGTGAATTTTGGCTATCAAATTATTCCAAATCCTGGAAAAGAATTAATCACAAAATAGTTTTTTATGTTACTCTGATGGAATTCTTAAGTTCATCTCTAGACTCTAGACTGAGAAATGTTAATTGGAACTTATCTAAGAATGCTCAGAATCGTTACCTAGCAACGGCGATTCACCGAACTGCTAGATTTTCAATTTTCACTCAGTAGAATATTACATTTCGATTGAAATGAATAGAAATGGGAAAATATTAGGAAGCAATGTCCTTTTGTAACTTAAATAATTTCGAAATTTCAATGATATTTTGAGGAATAATTCAACACTTATCTAACTCGGAAATAAAAAACAAGAAATAGAATGGAAAAAATAATTTAATAACTATGAAAAAAATTTAAATTCATAATTCATTCTCAAAAATATTTCCATTTTTCTGTAAACACCTTCTCGCTCTTTTCGCCATTGTATTCACCGATGCTGCAATCATTTCCGGGTTTCGGCGAATTTCGTCAGCAGCTGATTCAATTCGCTCAATAAGTTCTTCTCTCGAGTTTACTGGAGCTCGCTTGTCATAGACAAGGCTTTTCATGTGACCCCAGAAATAATAGTCAAGAGGTGTCAAATCTGGTGAACGAGGAGGCCATGCAACCGGTCCTAATCGACCAATCCATCGGTAGGGCTATTTAGTGTCTTAATACTCCCGTACAGTTCTCACTGTGTGAGCAGGACAACCGTCATGTTGGTACCAAATTCCTCGAAAATGGCTCAGAGGAATATCTTCCATTAGATTCGGCAAAGTCTCCCGCAAGAATTGATAATACGTATTTCCAGTCAACGTTTGAGGGAGAATGTAAGGTCCGATGATAAATCGATCCTTGATACCCGCCCAAACATTAACTGAAAACCTCTTTTGTCTATTCCTTTGTATTGTTGCATGCGGATTCTCCCTTTGCCATATAACAGAATTTTTACTATTAAAGAATCCGTCTCTATGAAACGTAGCTTCATCAGTGAAAAGAATTTTACCCAAGAAATTTCTATCAGCACGTTTTCTTCTAAGAACAAAGCGACAAAATTCTTTCCTTCTATCACAATCACCCTCTTCTAAGGTTTGAGTTTTTTGGTAATGATATGGACGGTAATTGTTTCGTTTCAAAATTCTCCATACAGTTGATCTGCTTCTCGTACTTAGATGATTCGCTAAAGTTTTCGTAGATATCTCCGGATTTCTATCAACCATATCCAGTATGCGTTCATCATACGTTCGGATAGATTCCTTCTTTTTGCGGGAGAGATTACCTTCCTCTCGTAATTTCCGTACTGTCGCCAGAAACGTCTTGAAATTTGGTAGTGCTCTACCTGGAAATCTACGGGAGTAGATTTCTCTCGCTTTCCTCGCCGAGGAATTTCCTTCATAATACGCCTGAATCATATCATTTTTTTCCAAAACTGAATATTTCATTTTCATTCAAAACTAGATTGCGCTTCGAATAAAACGTCAAATTCGGTGAATCGCCGTTGCTAGGTAACGATTCTGAGCATTCTTAGATAAGTTCCAATTAACATTTCTCAGTCTAGAGTCTAGAGATGAACTTAAGAATTCCATCAGAGTAACATAAAAAACTATTTTGTGATTAATTCTTTTCCAGGATTTGGAATAATTTGATAGCCAAAATTCACACAACAAACCCCCATAGTCAAATCAGTTTAATTATTAATTTAATTATTTTTAGTTGAGCAAGAAGTCAAAATGCCATATTCGGATGGCTCTAGCGAAGAAACCGTTTGATATTTTTCGATTCTGTTTTCAGATTCGTATTTGGTAGGAGATAGAGTACCACCGTGTGAAAAATCAACAATTTTGGGTGAAATTTTTTTTTTACTGTAGACATGTAAAAAATAATTTGTTGTCGATTTATCAGAAATTTCTTGTACAGAAATTCTTATAAAAATGAGCACGTTCAAAAAATTAAATTCAAATTTGGAACCGAGAAAAAAATTGAAGAGCATTTTAGGTTTCCCGCCATTTTGAATTTTTTTTTTGACTGATTTTGAACTTTTCTAGATAAATTACCCCGAAATACTCCACTGTGACGTAAAATCATAACTTGATATGTTATAGAAAACTGACAATATTGGATTGAAAATGGCTCAATCCTGAGGTTTAACACCCTGTATCTCGCTTATGGTTCGAAAACGGGGTATATGTCATAAGCCAAAAATGATTCTCTCGATATCTCCTATACGCCATTTAGGTTTGTCCACTTTATGATGAAACACCCTGTATATCAGACTCATTCGTCAGACGCTTAACGAAAACCAGTCAATGATGAATATACCTTCCACATTAGCCTTCGATGATTACGCTGTGAATCATTCAGCTCAATATTCTGGTATGACATGATACGAGGACTTTTTCGTTTGCACATAAGCCCAGAAGCTATTTGGGTCTTCACGAATTCTAGCCTCTATGCACTGCATATATGTTGAATAAGAACTACTCTTTTAATTTTAACACTAATGGTGGGTTTCACGAAGCTTCGATTAGCTTAATTGTGGATTTAATTCGATGGTTACATCAAAATTGAACTGAGAATAGACATAGAATCGCACTAATTCGGCAATTAAGAGCTGTCAAAGCTTTGTGAAACCCACCGGTAGAGTTTTGAATTGAAGGTAATCATAATCACGCTTGTATTTCCTATTTAACTTATGGTAACGATCCTTCAGTCGTATGTTACATATTATATCACGTGTAAACCAAGGAGGATAACGCCTACCCCCAGATGTACCATAATTTACATACCATTTTTTCAAGTGGCTGACAAAAAATGTTATCTGTTGGTAGAGGTTTCACTGTATTTATAATATCTCATCCTGTTCCTTTCCTAGATATTCTGAGAATGGCTTCATGGGTGATTTTGTCTACTACAAGGTTGAGGGGTGTGAGTTTTGTGATAAGTGCCCTTGTAGGACAGGTTCCCATAGCTCTAGTAACACACACAGGCAAGCCTTTGTATTTTGTGCAGGGTTTTCCTCGTACTAATTCTGACTCATTTTTGCGCACGTGTTCCGCAAGGAACTGCGCGCTATCATTTCGTCACAATGTCTGTATTTTTCGAATTTATTTTCGAAAATGGTCTCAAACGATTGGGTTCGACTCCTTGATGAAGAATTCGAGGTCAAATTCAATTCTGTCCTTCCGGTCCGGCCGGCCGTTAGCACGATAACTCTCGAACGGAACTACTTAGAGCGTTGAAATTTGCAGGGTAGTTTTGGAGCGTAAATATCTCGGGCAAGTTCGTTAACATGCAAAATCCATCGAGCGGTTTCGGGTTAAGGCAGTTTTTAGTAAAAACGTTTTTTTTTTATATTTCCGGAACCGATTACACGATCTTTCTGAAATTTGGCATCAAATTGTAGAATCATGACCTTTATATGCCTGCAGAGCTTTGTACTGACCGGACGGCCAGAAAGTGACAACAAAAAATTTCAAAAATTTCAAAATTTTGTTTTCACGATAACTCGAAAAATACTGATCTGATTAATTGAAACTCAGTAGTTAGATGCAAAAAACCAAAGCAAACACTTTTGCAAAATTTCGTGAAGATCACGTGACATGAAAAAAATCAAAAAATTACTACTATTTTGCCGAATACTTTGCTTGAAATGCCGAAACCTATTTTTTTGAGGTTCATGCTGCCCTTTCCGGGATTTGTTCTCTATGCGCATGCGCAGATGAGAAGTCATTTAACTGCTGTAGTTTTCGTCAGAGAGGATTGGGGTTTTGGGGTGGCGGATGCTATTCCTCCATAGAATCCAGATCCCTGATGAGGTTCTGCGCATGCGTGGATTCAAGATGCGATACCTCCCGAACCACTAGTGGTGGAGAATCGGAGTTTTTTGTAAGGTGTGTGATTTTGGGAGGACTTTCAGCCGCGAGTAGATTGTGCATGCGCAGAAGAGAAGTGACTGTTTTTGGGTTGTATGGGTTATGTTGGGAGTACTGAGCCTATATTGTGAGGTTTTAAAAGAAAATTCAAGACAATTGTATGAACGAACAAGTCAGTTTCGAGGGAATAGCGTTGATTTCGAGTTGATATGTCTGTGTCGTGGCCCTGGGGCCAATTTATAAATAACTATATTTGGATGATCAAGTTTAAATTACTTTCGGATTTGGAGAATAAGCGAAGAAATTGCGTTCCTAATTCGAAATTCATGTAACTCCTTTCGGAGATTTTTCGTTTCACGCATGAGCAAACAAGAAGTGATTTAACTGATGGAGTTTTCGTCTGAGAGGATTGGAGTTTGCACTTGCGGGATATTCCTCCATAGAATCCCCTTGGAAGTGTCTGCGCATGCGTGGATTGGAGCAGTGATATCTCCTGAACCAATGTTGTTGAAGAATCAGAATTTTGTGTGAAGTGTTATTTTCAGGGGACTTTAAGCCACGAGTAGATTGCGTATGCGCAGAGGACACGTTTGGATTGTATGGCTCATGTTGGGAGTGGTTTGCGTCTAGCGGTGATGGATTTGGTGCTGAGCCGTCATTTTAAGTTTTTAAGAGAAATTTCAAGGCAATTCTGTGCACGGACAAGCGGGGAAATAGCGTTGTTTCCGAGTTGATATGTCTGTATCGTGGCCCAGGGTTGAATTTATAAGTAACTATATACGATAGATCTATATTAAATTACTTTCGGATTTGGAGAAGAGGCAATTGCGTTCCTGACAGCAATTTTTTTCGATCTACGGTAACGCTAACAGCCAAACTGTATTGAAAGCCATATTCGTTAAAGGAACTTGAAAAAATAAGAAAACGCACTGACGTGAAATCAGTACCTACTCTTTGGCGCGCGTGTTCACGGTAGCTAAATTGAATTGAATGATGAGTACTTCAAGCTCAGTGGATAGAGCGAGCCGAAAATCTACCCAAAGGATAGTTGACACCACTGTCGGTTCAAAACTTAACAGTGCTGTATCTAAGCTGCCATCAGGATAGAGTAACAAAGTTGAAAAAGGACACAACTGACTCTCGTTAGTCGCACAAGCTACTAGAAGATTCTGAGGGATCTCCTTGGGAAAGACTTGGAGTGGGGGAGATTTGGGAGGATCAGTATAATCCTAATCATATTTATAGCACGCGCGCCAAATGCAGATTGACTTAACAATGAAAGAAAAAGTGTAAAAAAGCATTGACGTGGGGTCAATCTGCTTTGGCGCGCGTGCTATAAACATGATTATGATTATACTGACCCCTCCAAGTCTTTCCCAAGGAGATGCCTCAGAATCCTCTAGTAGCTTGTGCGACTAACGAGGGTCAGTTGTGTTCTCTTTAAACTTTGTTACTCTATCCTCAGGGCAGCTTAGATACAGCACTGTTAAGTTTTGAACCGACAGTGGTGTCCACTATCCTTTGGGCAGATCTCCGGCTCGCTATATCCACTGAGCTTGAAGTACTCATCATTCAATTCAATTTAGCTACCGTGATCACACGCGCCAAAGAGTACTGACTTCACGTCAGTGCTTTTTTTTATTTTTCTTCTGCTGTTCTAATGTTTTCATCCAGATGTTATCTCCCATGTCGTCTTCTAATCCTAATTTTTACTCTCAACTCTCTCAACGCTTCCACGGGCTGCACTTCTATACACTCTCACATCTTGAATATCCATGCTTGATTTTTGCCTAATGATTGCATAGTCTATTATAGATTTGACGTTTCTTGATTTTTGAGTCCATGTATATTTATGTATATTTTTATGCTCATAGAATCCGTTGGTAATTCTCAGCTTGTTTTGATCGCATCAGTCTGATTCCATTATCGTTCGTGATGTCTTCTCCGTAAGGACCAACTATCTTATGAGTATGTTTTCTTCTTGTCCTGCTGTTGAGATGCTCGAGTATAATGACGTGCCTAGCATTACCAATTTTGGAAGTCTCATAGTTCATTTGCCCGATAAATTCCTCTTTTTTATGTACTGGGGAATCATCATTTAAGGCATATACTGCTATAAGAGTGATCTTTTGGCTGTTCAGTGTGATGTTCATTTTTATTGATCTAAACCTAATTTCCGCTATATTATCTTCATTCTGATCTACGAATTTACTGAAAATAGTTAACTTTGCCTTCACGGAGGCTCGTTGCCTTTACAAACTAGTGATGTCCGCTACACTTATCATCAAAATATGAAACGGAATATAGCAATGAAATGACAGAGATTGAAACTATCTAAATAACAAAGTACGACTCATCTATTTTCCAGGTCTGAAGACTCCCTTGATTCGCTTAAAATTAACTTTCACTTGCACCTAATTTTCACTTAAGATGCCATAAATGTTCACTACACTTCACACCTGACGATCTGCTTGGTCTTGAATGTGCTCTTCACACGTGCTGGTTTGGCGAGAAATATAAGTCGTCTTCTTCTTCCTTTGTTCTTGTGAATTGTAACCTGGTGCTGGATTAATATATATCCGGCGTCGCCGATCTCCCAAATGTTCTAGTATGTCTATCCACTCGAAGGACCAAATGTTGTCTCGTACCCCCGGTTCTAAGGGTCCTAAGGCCTTGCCACTATGAAGACCTTGGTCTTGGAATATAATAGCCCTGGTCCAGGAACTTTACCATTTTTCATTCTTCAGTGCTGCCTTGATCTCTTTTGAACTTATCCCATCTGTTCCCACATTTTCATCAAGATCCACTCCCTTCTTTTGTCCAGCAAATTGAATCCTATTTTCGGTTAAAAGGGTTCTATAATTTTCCTGCCATTCTTCCATTCCAATTAGGTTGGTCTTTGCTCCTGATGTTTTATATTGCTTTCCATATTAGGTATTTGACTGACAATACATATCTAATATCATAACCAAGGTATGAATAAATTACAATGAGAACCATTTATTTACGTAAGGTTATTAACACGGTGTAGCCGTGTAGCGGGCCATGCGAACGGATGCTATAAGAGAGGTCTTGAATGTTTGTTATTTTTGAACGAGTGAAGTTTGAAACTAAATTACGTGAATAGTGTATTTTGGTGAGGGACGATATAAGTGTTTGATTGGTGAGATTGCTTCTTCATTGAACCACCAGGAGACGAAAGGCCCAGTATTCGTGAGTCACCAAATTATCTTGGAGTCTTGATAAACATTGTTATCGGTACACAGCTGTTAGTGGGATTCCGATTCTGAAGTCCTCCATACAAGAGAAGATTTATTAGATATGACAGAACCAGATATCGTTGCAATTATTAAGGAGGAATTAGCGCGGCAGACAGCATTCCTTAAGCAAGAATTTGAGGAACTAAAGAAGGAAATAAGGGAGATCGTAAAGAAAACCGAGCAATGAATATCCTTGGTAGAGAAGCGTGTTGATGTAATTGAAGAAGATATCCTAAGATTGAAGAGAAAAATCAAGAAAAAACAATATTGTGGTTAGCGGCTTGGATGTTGATGGTCCTGATATTGTCGGTTCCACTATTGGAATACTCAGTGAACTGCTCCACACAGATTTGAGGTTAGAAAACATTAATAATATGTATAAATTGGGGAAATCTAAAAATGCCCCTGTTAAAGTGGTGTTCTCATCATATTTAGCCAAATCGGTAGTGAAATCAAATAGGTCTAGACTGAGGGGTACTAATATTTATGTGAATGATGATTTATGTGAGGAAGACAGACAGAAAGAAAGGGTTTTGATAAGGCATTTGAAAGAGGCAAGACAAAAAACTTTATAGCCTACAGAAAAGGATGGGACATTTATATAAGTGGAGAAAAATACACATTGAATGATTTGGCCGAGCATTGGGATAGGAATGTACAAAATGAAACTGATGAAAACGTAGTAGAAGTAGAATAGAAAAGCGCCCAAGGTATCCCATTTCCAGTCACCAGAAGTCAACAGCTAATAAAGAAAAATACACACGTCCTGTTTCCTGAGCAATCGAAAATTCAGAAGGAGATAACGGGTATTGAACGAGTATTGAGAAATACATCTGATCATCTCATCTCAAGGAAGGACACTGCACCCCCGAACACGGCTTCTTTATCGTCCAGGACGGTGGGCAAAGGATCGGAAGTTATTATTATACGTATATACTATTTATTGAGTCGTTTTTTTTTTCCTGTTTGTTGTTTTTGTATTTTTTTGAATATTTTTGTCGACATGGATCCATTCATTAAAAATTATAAGGAGTCAGAAATAGACACTATCGTTGCGGAAAATAATTTGGAATTTGATGGATATGTTGGGGGGGATGAGCGGTTCAAGATCATTCATTTCAATATAAGGAGTCTTAGGAAAAATTACGATGAGATGGTATGTTTCTTACAGGGATTCTCAAGAAGATTTGATATAATTGTTCTGACTGAGACAAATCAAATTGACGATTTGAATGTATTTGCAATAGAGGATTACGATTGCTTCTATAATGGGGGAAATATCAATAAATGTGATGGAACTGTGGTATACATTAGAAATAACTCAAGATTTACTCATAATGTAATTGATTTGGGTCCTATTAGGTCTATGGAAATAGAACTCGTTCAAAACGGGACAAAGCTGCGGATTACCTGTATATATAGGTCACCTAGTCTAGATCCGCAAGTATTCAACAGGGACCTCTTTCGACGCCTAGGGGAGAGAGTTCACACGGAGAATCATATTGTTGTTGGTGACATAAACATAGATCTTCTATCCGAGGATGATCATGTGGAGGAATATAAAAACATCCTTGGATATTTCGAATTTTCGTCATACATTAATAAATATACTATACCTTTTCAACTTCAGATTGGGAACTATCAAAATCAAATTGGGAATTAACATATTCAAATTGGGAATAATCAAAATCAAATTGGGAATAAACACATTCAAATTGGGAATAATCAATTTCAAATTGGAACGACATCCGTTGCTATTTGTATCAGATCTATGTGTAATTAATTGTCAAATTTGTTTTGAGTCAAAAGTAAGTAACGGAGGATAAGTATACAATTTCTTTTTCGAAAATATGTCTTATATACAGAAGAAAGCTGCAGATTCAATGAATAGGCAGATAATTGCGGTGTGTAACAGAAACGGCAATTGGAGAGAACTAGCGAATGCCTTGGGTATTAGTAAATCTACAGCCTATAGATGGGTTACTACACAAAATCGGGAAGAACGCCAACGAGGTGGGAGAAGGAAAGTAGAAATAGAAGAATCCCATAAGAATAGCATGATAGAATATATCGAGGAAAACCCAAAAATAATTTTGAAGGAGTAAAAATTTGATGAGCATTATGGTATAAATGTTTCCAAAGAGTGATAAGAAATCATTTGGATGGATTAATGTTTACTCTGAAAGATATTCGCAGGGAGCCCGAGAGAATGAATAGCGAATAAAATAAAATGAAGAGGTGTGAATATATAAGGAATATCTTCCATTTTCAAGCCAAAAATATTCCAATCATTTACATGGATGAAACTAATTTCAACATGTTTATTTCGAGAAGAAAAGGGCGTTCGAAGAAAGGAAGTCGCTGCTCCCATATATCGACAGGCCGTCACGGGGCAAACATTCATATTATAGGATGCATAGGAAATATGGGCCTTTTACACCATGAAATAAGGCGTGGTTCTTTTAGAAGAGAAGAGGCAAATTAATTCGTTCGTCGATCCTTGCGTGCTGCCTATGATTGTTATCAAACGAATATAGTTTTAGTTGCCGATAATACTCCTGCCATACCGGTATTGAGTCCTGTTCTAGGAGGTCCAATTCAGCCAGCATCATTTCGTTAGGCCATACAGCCCAATGCTCAATCCAATTGAGTATTCCTGGTCTTGTTAGAAGGCTGGGGTAAAAAGGGATCTAGCTACGGAATTGCCGGAGATTTCATTGGGCGAAGAGAGAGCAAACATATCACAGGCAGAATTTCGTCTTCAAAGAATGGAGAACAAAATTAGAAGAAATGTATCCATCATAACAGTCAGTACCTGTACAAGATATGTGGCTCATATCCAGAGGTTCATACCTGATATTATGAATTTATTGGATATGAGAGTTTGATAAGAAACAAGACATTTTTTTAATATTTCTTTCAAGTCTTTGAATGCTTAAAATGTTTGTTTAGAATGTGGGTATTAGTTTTTATTTTCCAGTTTCACCAATAAAAAATATCTTCCGATTATATATGATCTTGATTTACATAGCCGCGAATGCTGTCCCAATTTGAAATTGATAATTCCCAATTTGAATGTGTTTATTCCCAATTTGATTTTGATTATTCCCAATTTGAATATGTTAATTCCCAATTTGATTTTGATAGTTCCCAATTTGAAGTTGAAAAGGTATAGAATTCATAGTAAAACATGTCTAGATCATATACTTACATGTGAAAATGTCACGCCGGGCTGTTTTTGGCGATATGAAATCATTTATTATAAAGAATGATATAACAGATCACTTCCCTATAGCCCTATCATTCAAAATCATAAATAAGTATAAGATACCACAGGATACAAAATTTGGAAATTATAAAATGTATGTCGATCACTCAAATCATAAAAAGGATTTTAAAACGGAAACCTGGAGGTGTGTATATGGTTCAGATGATGTCAATGCTGCGACTATGGGATTTGTTGATAGACTCAAGTATTGTATAGGGCAGAATACAAAAAGTGTCAGAAAGAATAGAAAAAACACAGCAATAAAGGAGTGGATAACACCATCAATTATTAGATCCATAAACAGAAAGAATAAGCTCTTTATATTGATACAAGCAGAGCAAAACAATGATATGCTAAAGGAGAAATATAGAAAGCATAAGGCCACTCTGACTAAACTCATAAAGTAGTCGAAAAGAGAATATATTCAGGAGAACATAAGAAATAATGGATTTAATTCGAAAACTCTTTGGCGAAGCGTCAACAAAATTTGTGGAAAGAACAAATCTAAAATGAAAATTCAGTGCATACAGATATAAAACGGTGAAGAATATACACAGGAGAGGGATATAACCAACAAATGGAATACATTTTTTAGCAGAATTGGGGAGAGAATCGGTAATACAGAAGAATACAGAAGAATACAGAGAGAAGAGAAACATCAATGAAAAATCATTATTTATGTGGCCTGCAAATGAATCCGAGGTATCATCTGTTATCAAACATCTGAAGCAGAATAAGAATGCGGGAGCTGATAACATTCCTCAGAAACGCTGAAGGAAATATCGGAGGAAATATGTTCGCCCCTGGCCCATATTGTGAATTTATGCTTCTTGAATGGCAAATTTCCGAACATCTTGAAATTAGGAGTCATTAAACCAATATATAAGGGGGTTCAAAAAGTGCAATGAATAACTACAGGCCAATAACGTTAATTTCGAATATAGCTAAAATCATTGAGAGGATCATTAAAGTGAGAATTTTTAAATTTCTGGACGAAACCAACATCATATCGTATAACCAGTATGGATTCAGGGAGGGGAGGTCGACAGATGATGCCATTATGAAACTGACCACGGAACTCTATGACGCAATCGATAAAAAACTGTTTGCCCTGTGCTTGTTCGTTGATATTACGAAAGCCTTCGACACGGTCTGCCATAGAATACTGCTGGAGAGACTAGAAGAGTGCGGAATTAGAGGGATTGCACATCAATTAGTAAAGAGCTACCTGTCAGATCGAACACAGGTTGTGGACATCGATGGTGAGATCAGTGATCCTGTGGATGTTAAATCCGGAGTTCCCCAGGGGACAGTACTTGGTCCTATTCTGTTCATCATATACATGAATAGTTTTCTACAGCAAAAAACAGCTGGCAAAATTGTGAGCTTTGCAGATGATGCAGCAATACTCTATACATCTGATTGTTGGAAGAAGCTGAGGTCAAAAACTGAAAAAGACTTTACCAGGATTAAACTCTGGTTACAGATGAATAGACTAGCTCTCAATTGCAGTAAAACTAAATATCTGGCATTCACTTCCTATGCAAACAATCTCCCTGAGGAGACTCCTTTAAAGATAGGGCAGGATACTGAAATCCCATCTGCGGACTCCGGGCAATATCTCGGTGTTACAATAGATAGACATCTTAGATGGGACCTACACATGAAGGACCTTAAGGCAAGAATGAGGGGATTGATCCAAAGATTCAGATGTTTGAGGAACTTCTTGGAATTGGGACATCTTAGGATTCTTTACTTTGCACTGGTGCAATCCCAATTAACGTATGTAATCAATGCTTGGGGAGGAATAAATGACTGTCACCTGCGAAGTTTGGAGACTCTGTAGAAGTGGATGATAAAAATAATCTATGATAGGAAAATCAGATTCCCATCTGACCAACTTTATGCAGAAGCTGAAATACCCGACATAAGAAAGCTCTTCGCGTTGAATCTCTTGATGGCTATAAGCAGAAAAGAGATCAATATTAACCATATCACACATCAACACGATACAAGAACGAGAGAGAATTGTGTTGTTGTCCCGAGGAGTCTCAAGACAGCTGGACAGAGGGGCCTACAATATGAAGCTCCGAAACTGTTTAATATTCTTCCTAATGGGGAAAAAAACATTATATACAGTACAAGTTTCAAGACAAGAGTGAAGAAATGGCTCCAGAGCACAGATAGAAGAATGATACATGACGCTATTAACAACAAGTAAATTCCATAACAGGACATGGGATATGTGGGCTCATTCAGTTTGGGTTTTTTTTCTTTTTTTGAGATTTTCTGAATTTGTTTTGTGAAGTTTTACATGGTATTTTTTGGTTCGCTTGACTTATTAGAATAGACTGAGTGAACTCGTAAGGTCACATACAAGTAGCTAGTCTACTTCTGTGACAAACGTTTATTTTCTACACCTGATTTTCTACACCTGATTTCTACACATCTCATTCTTTCTCTCGTTGCGACTGAATTTTCAACTGCTTTGTTAAATTGTCTATACACGTATTTCGATCTTGCGGGTCATTTGTGAGCATCCACCTGTGATACGCTTTCTTCTTCTCTTCAACCTGTGTTCTGATTTCCTCTGACCACCATTCTGGCTGCTGGTTTTGGCTGTCCAAAATCTCCTCATATCCTAAAGCCTTGCTTGCTGCTTGATCTATGCAGTTGTTTAATAGTTGGTACTTGGTGTCAACATTTTTATATTAATTTATTACTTGAAGTTTTCCAGCCAACCTTAGCTTATAAAGGAATTTTGTCGACTTATGTTAAGACATAAGCTATAAGACGTCGATGCTATTGATTCTTTAAACTAGCTACACCTGATTATGGACTCAACACCTTTCACTGCTATTACCAAAACGTGAGAGGACTAAACTCAAAAATTCGAGAATTTTTTGAAAGTGTTTCGAGCTGTGATTTTGATATGGTGGGCATAAGTGAAACTTGGCTGCAGGATGATGTTTCAAATTCGGAGCTGTTTCCGATAGATTATGATGTTTTTCGTTGTGATAGAGACCAAATAGCAACTGGGACAACGAGGGGTGGTGGTGTATTGCTGGCTGTTCATAGTAGATATAATGCAACTCGAATTGACTTAGCGGATGTGAGAAAATGTGTACCAACTATTGATTTTGTTTGTTGTAAGGTAAAACTGAATTATTCTACTCTGATTATAATTGTTTTATATATTCCTCCAAATACTCATGATAGTATATATGAGTTATTTCTTGATACTCTGGCTTCACAGAATATTTTACTAAGTGGTAGCTTACTTATTGTTGGTGATTTTAATGCCACATTGTATATCAAAGACTCATTAGATAGTAAGACGTTAGCTTTAAAATTGTTTTCTCCGATACTAGAATTGAGGCAGTTCAATAACATCTTGAATGTAAAGAAGAGACTACTGGATCTTGTTTTCTCTAACATACAATGTAATATTCTGGAGGATACATTCTCTCTTGTGAATGTTGATTCTTATCATCCTCCGATTCATTTTGGTCTTGAGGGTCTTGTTGTGCGTCCTAGAAATATTGGAATTAATCATAACAATAGTACTATTGAATTTAATTTCAGAAAAACCAATTTTTTTACGATGTACGACATGATTTTCGATGTTGACTGGTCCGATATTTTGTTGAATGAGGTTGATCCGGAGAAGGCTTGCGAAATTTTGTATAATGTTGTAACATCACATTTTACCCTAGGGGTGTTTGAGCATGAAATTCTAGTACTGATTTCTCAAGGGAGGTTTGATTACCCCAGCAACAAGATTCCTAGTCAGGTTTTTAACAATATATTATAAAAATGACAAGGTGTACAAATCTTAATTTACAGTTCGAATTAATCTCTCAAATTACACAATCTTATAACTACTTATCTTAAGGGAAACTGTTCAAATCGTGGTTCCACTTTCAATGCAATTTCTTTCTCTGGTGTCAGATGATCCTATCGGTAATGGAATATGTCCCCCCAGTCAGCCTCGAATTGTACTTCAGGTGTACCTTCAGCTCCTCCACCATAAATCAACTTCCAAGCAAATGTGGGCACAGGCAAACGCAACAGCCAAAAGTTTCTACAGCTTCCAGCTACTTATCGTACTCCAGTTCAACTCAAGCTTCAGCTAATGATTGAGCTTCTGTGCAAGTCAGGCCTCAGCAAATGCTTCTATCTCGGTGCAAACAACGGTGACTCAACCAACGATTGTAGCAAATATGGTCCCAACCAAGGAGTGTAGTCTAACTCGTGTGGTCCCAACCAAGGATTGTAATCTAACTCGTATGGTCCCAACCAAGGAGCTATATGAAATTAATGTAAATGAATATGTGCACAAAAATTCAACAGAACTCCTTCTCGCTTCTCAAGAAAAGAAATATTAGGCATTTACATTATGTCGATAATTATTAGTGAACCTGAGAAGGAATTCTGCCCTGGGGAAATGAAAAGTGAAAAACAGTGCATGTGCTGTAAAACAAAATGAAGGAAGGCCATGCAACAACTCAGAAGCCAGCAAAATATTCCCCTAAAATCCAAATCTCTGCTTAAACTAAAGGAATTATGAAACTTACCGAGAATAAATATCATTTATCTCGCAAACTAAAACTCAGAAAATTCACTGGGATACTCGATGGCTTCAGATCAAAAATCTCAATCATACACGAAAAATGATTTCTCGTTCAGAGAAAGACCGGAAGAAAAGAACGTCAATCTGCTTTCCACATTACGCAGACACGAAGATCATAGAAGAGAAGTAACCTGACATAAGGTGACAGTCCGTCAACGTGCATTCTATGAAACCAGTGACGTTTCAAAAGGAAGGGAATAGCATAGGCGTGCAATACGTTGCACACACCTCTCACCAGGAAAAAAAAAATTTGCAAAAGAAAATTTTTTTTTTAAACTAGGAACGACCTGAGCACTAGGAAATACTGGAAAGATGGAAAAGATGGAAATGGTGGAACAACCGACAGTTGATTGAAAGCCTCTCTCAAAAAAAAACGAAAGAGGGGTGAGGTAAGGATGCCCGATACGACACTTAATAGAAACTCAAACTAGAGTAAAAAAGGTGAAACAGACACCGGTCGCTGAAGGCCTCTCTCTAAAAAGCGAAAGAGGGATGAGGATGTTTCATACCATCAGGCTATGAAACACCGTCATCCTACCGAGTCTGGGAAGTCATGCCCAAAAAACTTCATCATAGATTAATCAATATAAGTAGTAGACACTGCTACTCTAATAGCCAGTGCTACTACGATAGAAATAAGGAAATAATAATCCGTCTCAACTAAAAAAATTGACTAGGTTTGTGCCATCGCACTTTAACAAGAAATCCTTCCTGGCACCCGAGACGAAGGTGGACCAGAAAAGGGGGAGGCATGGAAGGTTTTTAGTTTAAGTCCAAAATTTTCAAAAATGACTCCATCACTCTGTGCTATTCGCACAGGACGATGTCAAATCCGGTAATCAAAAAAAATGAAAAGGCAATGTCACAATCAATATAAAGTCAAATTCGGTAATTAAGAAAAGGAAAAAGGTAAAGGAAAATCGAAGGAAAGATTAGGAAACAGGATTCTGCACCAGAGCACAGAAAATGAAACTTGAATCTTCAGATCCAAAAATCTAACAATACCTAAAATGTAAGATCAGTTACACCAAAATGAATTCGATCTGCATATCTGAAATACACTTCGGCCTGATTAATGACAAATTCTTAGCGAAAAAAAAAAAAAATATGTAGTCTCACTACAACGATACGGTAAATTCGATAAAGTAGCCCTGCTACAACAATAAACCACAGAAGTAGCCATGCTACAAACGATAATTGCAGCCATGCCACAACGATAATGTAGCCATGCTACAACGATACTATAGCCATGCTACAACGATAATCCATCGTAGCCATGCCATAACGATAATACGCTAAAGAATTTATCTAAAACAAAATAAAGAGTCTGTGCATCTGGGCAATTTAAGGAAGGGAAAGACAAATTGGTTAAAACTTACAGCTCATTTCACTCAAGATGTTAAACGTGAACAGTCGAAATGACTCAACAAAAGGATCTTGAAATCACTTCCCAACCCAACCTCTCCATGAAGTGAAAGAAAGACAAGATTGGTGAATTTTGCAGCTTGTTTCACTCAAGATGTTAAAAGTGAACAGTCAATGTGACTCAACAAAAGGATCTTGAAATCACTTCCCAACCCAACCTCTCCATGAAGTGAAAGAAAGACAAGTGCAAAATTTTGTTGGGCGCCAGCAAGTGTAAGCTTGCAAAGACAAATATAGAGAGAGAAAAAAAAATCCAATCCGGTACACAGGAAAAATGACTGCATCCATGACGCAAAATTCGGAAAATCTCAAAATACACTATCGGATACACCAAAACCGAAAGGTCATAACTGCATATCCGCAATGTATTTCAAACAGATTAACGGCAATTCAAATAAAGTTAAAGAGATTGTCACATAGACAAATACGATAATAAAAGATACAATAGCCAATCAAGTAAAATGTCCTGGGCACCGAAAGGAATTAAAATTAAACTTAATGTTGAGATTTAGTTTCGTCAAAGTCAGTGGTTACATCATGAGTCAGATCAGGCTTAAGGTGTTTAACGTGAAAGCTACCCAGTTTGTGTCCATCTAGATCCTTCAGGGCATAGACCAATGGGGAGACAACTTCATCGATTATACAAGGAATGTACTCTGGAGCTAACTTGGCAGAAAACTTGTTCGATGCATCTGAGAGGACAAAGTTCTTTCTCCAAACCCTATCACCTACAGCATAACGAACGTCACGCTTCCTCAAATTGTATCGATATGCATTCTTCTCATATGCCTCAAAGAGTCTACGCTGAACAATCTTGTAAAGATCCGGAAGGTTCCTAACCTGCAGAGATGGGTCCAATAACTTATTTTCCACATCGAAGCAATTACTAGCATTATCTGAAATCAAACCAAAGAAAGCACCGTCAGTGGGAACGTTTCTACCAAAGCATAAATAAGATGGAGAATGGCCCGTAACTTCATGCTTTGCCAACCTGATTGCTTGTGCTATTTGATAGAGATTCTGATCCCAGGTATTATGTTGTCCATTGATGAAAGATCTTATAGCGGTCGTTATTGTTTTATTGACTCGTTCAGTAGGGTTTATTTGTGGAAAGTACCTTGCATTGTATCAGATCTTCTGTACATTATATTTCTTAGCTAGATTTTTGAACTCATTGCAAGTAAATTGAACTCCATTATCTACGACAATAATCTGCGGAACACCAAACATAAGGAAAACCTGATTCTCAATAAACTTGACCACACCCTTTGCGGTAGCTTTAGCCACGGGATGTACTAAGACAAACTTGGTAAACCAATCTGTAACCACTAAGACGTACTGGTTACCACTTTTCGATCTGGGGTATGGTCCCAAAAAGTCGGCAGATATTAACTGGAAAGGAAAATTTATATTACGATAATTACCAGTTAAACCAGCTTGCGGCAAATTGTCCGACTTGCATGAGGCACACACCTTACATTTACGAATGTGTAACTTCACCGAATTTCTCATTTTCGGCCAATAGTATAATCGAGAGAGTCTAGAAAGAGTTTTAAAGACATCGAAATGTCCAGCCAAAGGGTCGTCATGATATTTGTTTAGAAGTTCCAATCTATTCTCTGTAGGGACTACAACTTTCCAGTCTGTAGATTCACCCGAGGGTCTACTCATGATGTGTTTATATAAAACATTTCCGGAAATCTTGAAATCAGGGAAGGACTCAGGGTTCCTAGTAACCCTGTCACACATGGTTCGGTACCAACGATCCGGTTTCAACTTATTCAGATCAAGGACAGCTGTCTCAGGAATTCGGGATAGGGAATCGGCCACAGTGTTCAGAGAACCACTGCGATGAACTATCTTGAAGCGATGACAGGACAATCGAACAATCCACCTTGCAATCCTAGGAGAGGGGTTCTTCATTGAGTGAAGCCACTGCAGCGATGAGTGGTCTGTTATCACCGTAAACTCTGTTCCTTCAATGTAGGGACGAAATCGGTCGATAGACAAAAGAATAGAAAGAAGCTCCTTCTCGGTTGTTGTGCAGTTTCGCTGACACTTAGTCAGAGTCTTACTGAAATATGCAATAGGATGTTCAACACCGTCGTTTTCCTGAAAAAGAACACTACCCACGCCCACATCAGAAGCATCACAGGCAAGTAAGAAAGGCTTGGAGAAATCAGGGCTAGCTAGAATGGGAGTCGAGGTCAGCATCTGCTTTACCGCTCTGAATGCAGCATCAGATCTGTCCGTCCACTGTATTGGTTGGCCCTTTTTGCGGCCCTTCAACACATCTGAAATAGGAGCACATACTGTTGAGAAGTTCTTCAGAAAGCGTCTGTAATATCCTACAAGACCAATCAATCTTCTAATTTGTGTAGCATTGGTAGGAACTGGATACTCCACGATTGATTTAATTTTATCAGGATCTGTTCTGAGACCCTGTTCATCCACCAAAAATCCTAAAAATTTGAGTGAGGGACGACAGAAATGACATTTCTCAAAGTTGGCAGTCAAGTTTGCCTCCTGAAGGCGCGTGAAGAGTTCTCTCAGTACCCATCATCCAAATAATAAAAGACAAAAGGTTCAAGAGATGAGCCTATTACAATATCCATGAGACGGCACATAGCTTGAGATGCGTTATTTAAACCAAAGGGAAGGACATTGAAACAAAATAAACCACGACCGTGAACAGCAAATGTGGTTTTCAACCTAGATCCCTCATCAAGGGGAATTTGGAAAAAGGCAGATTTCAAATCTATAGACGACAAGAATGAGGCGTTGCGAACCTTACCTATTATTGAATCTATCAAAGGCATAGGATATGAATCAGGCAGAGTCACAGAGTTCAACTTCCTACCGTCAAAGCAAACCCTATATGATCCATCCTTCTTAGCAACCAGCCAAAGAGGAGACAACCAAGGCGAAACTGTCGTCACAGGCATAATGATGCCAAGTTCCAGCATTTCATCTATTTGTTCATTGAGAACAGATTGCATGGCAGGTGAAAGAGGATACTGTCTTTGACGTATCGGAGGGCCTTCAGTGTTGATAGAGTACGTGAGAAGATGCGTTCTACCAATCCTATCCTTGGGTCCTATGGCCCCATACAATTTGATGACCTCGTCCAAAATGTCCTTCTGCATGGATGTCAAGTCATCAGCCGGCTTGATCATGTGAATAGCAGCTGAATTGAGAAGAGATGAATCATAGGAGGAGTCTGTGAAATCCAACCTGATGTTAAATGCTTTAACAAAATCCATTCCTAGAATCATTGCTTGCGAAATAGAAGGAACTACCAAGAATCTGAGAGTCTTTGAGAGACCACTCAATTCGATATTTAGGTTTACATAACCCAAGGTACTCTGCAAGGTTCCGTCAGCCGTGGTGAGATGCAATGAAACATCATAATTTAAAGGAATGTTAAATTTCTTCAGCATAAACAAGGAAGGAAAACCAAGAATTGACACATTACTACCGCTGTCTAGCAATGCCAAAACACTTTCCGTAGATACTTTGACTCTAAGATAAGGTCTATTGTCATCGTTAATTCTCTCCAGCAAAGGGCAAACAGAATGAGTAGAATGTTTGAGAGTCTGCTGCGAATAATGAGGCTTTTTATCACGGCGAAAAAAGATCTTTATCGTCTCTAACCAGTTGTCAAAGTCCTCACGATCAAATTCATTTACAGTGGGGTGGTTTGTATCGAGATTGTGGCAGGTCTTGAACGCCGATTCACGCTGTCTGCCATAACGTGACCAGCATTCCCGTTTTTTGTACAGTTCGAGCACTTCGATTTTACAACGCCGCTTGCTCCACAACCGTAACAAAATAAGTTCCTTCTGGGTTGCCTACACACAGAATGCTTGTGACCGGACCTTTTACAATTCCAACAGGTAATCAGATTAACTTGAGAGACCGCATGAGATTTTGCATTGTTCAACCCTAAAGTGTCCTCTACTCTCTTACACAGGGAAGTTAAGTCAGATATAGTGTCAATATCTCTTAGAACTAACGCCTTTAGATATTCTGGCTGTAAATTCGCACGAATGATGTTGACAATTTCTTTATCGTTGAGTTTTGTATTTAAGCGGTGAGATTGTGCTTCTAATGAAGATATGAAAATACTAGCAGATTCTCCTGACCGCTGCTTCCTTGACTTAATTACATCAAGCATAACCTGATCATGATTCGAATGCAAAAAGGATTCCTTAAGCGCATCCACCAATTCTGACCACCTACTGAAAGATTTTCTGACAAAGTGGTTGTGCCACCAAGTCCAAGCGTCTGCCTCAAATAAATCAGCGGCGGAATCAAATAAATCTGCATCAGAGCAGCCACGAGATATCTTCAAGGTATCCAACAATTCGAGAAACGGCATAAGAGGTTCTCTTCCAGAAAATTTTTTAAGGTTCCACTTATAAACAGGCACTTTACTGCAGTGAGGCTGCGTTGTAAGAATATCGGTGGGTGATGGGAAAGAAGTAACCGTTTTAAGAGCAGACTTACGCTCGTCAAGTTCTGCCTCTATATTGATCATCTGAAACATAATATCACGCTTCCGTTTTTCGTCAGTCTCTTCTTCAATTGAAATACGCTTTAATCTCCCAGAACAATGACATAATCTATTTTCAAGTCTCTTAAAATCAGAAGTAGTGGACTTTGATGTTAATTTAGATATTTTTGAGGACAAGTCTGAAATTGATTGTGAGAGTTCTGCAAAGTTCTCTTCTGTCGTAAAACTATCATGAATTTCAGAAAAACTTCGGTCTCCTTTCTCCTGTGCTAAGAGACCTCTCAAAATCTTACGATTCTGTTCAACGGTATTCTTATCATCCCTTCCTAAACGTATAGCAACCTCATATGCGAGTTCATAAGACTTCAAAAATTCGGGGTTCATAATTCCAATAATTTAAGCAAAGATAATGAAAAGTAACAGAAATGGCAAAGGTTCCAATTATTGAAAGCAGAAAAAGGAGCATATAATGATTTGAAAGAAAGTGCAAGTCTGAGAGATTGGTGGTCCTTCAAAACTGAAGAAAATTGTTGCTAGGTTTCTCGTGTCCCACGTTTGGTGCGCCAAAAGTGTAACATCACATTTTACCCTAGGGGTGTTTGAGCATGAAATTCTAGTACTGATTTCTCAAGGGAGGTTTGATTACCCCAGCAACAAGATTCCTAGTCAGGTTTTTAACAATATATTATAAAAAGGACAAGGTGTACAAATCTTAATTTACAGTTCGAATTAATCTCTCAAATTACACAATCTTATAACTACTTATCTTAAGGGAAACTGTTCAAATCGTGGTTCCACTTTCAATGCAATTTCTTTCTCTGGTGTCAGATGATCCTATCGGTAATGGAATATGTCCCCCCAGTCAGCCTCGAATTGTACTTCAGGTGTACCTTCAGCTCCTCCACCATAAATCAACTTCCAAGTAAATGTGGGCACAAGCAAACGCAACAGCCAAAAGTTTCTACAGCTTCCAGCTACTTATCGTACTCCAGTTCAACTAAAGCTTCAGCTAATGATTGAGCTTCTGTGCAAGTCAGGCCTCAGCAAATGCTTCTATCTCGGTGCAAACAACGGTGACTCAACCAACGATTGTAGCAAATATGGTCCCAACCAAGGAGTGTAGTCTAACTCGTGTGGTCCCAACCAAGGATTGTAATCTAACTCGTATGGTCCCAACCAAGGAGCTATATGAAATTAATGTAAATGAATATGTGCACAAAAATTCAACAGAACTCCTTCTCGCTTCTCAAGAAAAGAAATATTAGGCATTTACATTATGTCGATAATTATTAGTGAACCTCAGAAGGAATTCTGCCCTGGGGAAATGAAAAGTGAAAAACAGTGCATGTGCTGTAAAACAAAATGAAGGAAGGCCATTCAGCAACTCAGAAGCCAGCAAAATATTCCCCTAAAATCCAAATCTCTGCTTAAACTAAAGGAATTATGAAACTTACCGAGAATAAATATCATTTATCTCGCAAACTAAAATTCAGAAAATTCACTGGGATACTCGATGACTTCAGATCAAAAATCTCAATCATATACGAAAAATGATTTCTCGTTCAGAGAAAGACCGGAAGAAAAGAACGTCAATCTGCTTTCCACATTACGCAGACACGAAGATCATAGAAGAGAAGTAACCTGACATAAGGTGACAGTCCGTCAACGTGCATTCTATGAAACCAGTGGCGTTTCAAAAGGAAGGGAATAGCATAGGCGTGCAATACGTTGCAATGTACTGTATGAAATTTTTGATAAAACAGTTCCTCGTAAGTCTTCTAGAAGGAGACGTTTTCCTATATGGTACAATGCTGAGGTTGTCGGTCTTGTGTTCAGAAAATAAAAAGTTTTGAAAAGGTTCAAAAACACTAAGGTTATTTCTTATTATATGGAATATAAACAACTAAGAAAGTTATTGAAATCTAAGATATCCATTGCCCACGATAATTATGTACGATCATCTGAACAGAAAATTAATTCTGATCCTACTCAGTTCTGGACTTTCATAAATGACAGAAAAGGCTATTCGCGTATTCCGGGTGAGATGAGGGACATTCACGGTAATGTAAACAGCGGACCAGGTGAGATCGCGGACACATTCGCTACGTATTTCGAGAGTGTGTATCGGACTCCACATTGCACGCAGTCTGGTGATATCGGCTTGGTGGCCGACGCATCTCTTGTTCATGTTGATTCCGTATGTGAGGATGATTTAATATCAGCGGCTAAGAAATTGAAAAACAAAAGTACAGCTGGTCCCGATGGAATACCGAGTTTTCTAGTCAAGGATTGTATACGTGTTTTGGCGTTACCACTCATGCACATTTTTAATGCGTCTTTGAAAATGGGACTATACCCCTCAGTTTGGAAGCTATCAAAAATCATCCCTATACTGAAGAAGGGATAAATCAGATGTAACTAACTACAGACCCATCTCTATATTGTCTAATTTTTCCAAAGTTTTCGAGATAATTTTGCACAGGAGCATATTTCCTAAAATTAAAAACAGAATACTTTGTGAACAGCATGGATTTATGCCGCATCGCTCCAGCTTAACAAACTTGGCGGTGTTTTCTCAGACATTGGTTGAGACTTTGGACCAGGCTGGGCAACTAGATGTTTTCTACACTGATTTCAGAAAAGCATTTGATAGTGTTGATCATCAATGGCTCATTATGAAATTGAAAAATAATTTTGGTTTTTCGGAAGGCTTGTTGAGGCTCATCACCTCGTATTTGTCTGATAGGCAACAATATGTCAGGGTGGAGAATTCAGATTCGTTTTTGTTTCTGGCATCATCTGGAGTCCCCCAGGGGTCAAATTTGGGCCCGCTATTGTTCATATTATTCATCAATGACCTGCTAGATGAAATTCAGGTTTAGGGGTTGTTATTTGCGGACGATTTTAAGTTTTATTTGAGGGTAATGTCCATACTGAACTGTGTCACATTACAACTGGCAATTGATCAATTGTCTCACTGGTGCCATCTTAATCATTTGGAATTAAATATTGATAAGTGTCATGTAGTATCGTATACTCGGAAAACAAATGTAATTATATATCCCTATAAAATTGATGGAAATGAGTTGGCACGTGTGACACAGACTACGGATTTAGGCGTACTATTTGCTGAAAAATGTTCCTTTGTACCTCACATTGAAAAAACGATGTCCTCCGTCTTCAAGGTATACGGTTTTATAGTACGTAACAGCGGATACTTCTCAAACACTGAAACTTTTCTGTCCCTATTCAATTCTTTGATAAGGAGTAGGCTTGAGTACGCCAGTCTGGTTTGGCGACCGATCTATCAGTGTCATGGGGATCAGTTGGAAGCTATTCAGCGCAAATTTTACAAATTTCTGGTTTGGAGGGAGGACTCAGTGTATCCTCCAATAGGATGTGATCACGGGAATCTACTCAAAAGATACAATGGTCAAACTTTGGACAGTAGAAGATCTATATTGGCGCTTAAGATGGTCTACAATTTGTTGAATAACAGGATTGACTACCCAGCATTGTTGGAGAGGTTACCAATTTTTGCTCCGCGGCTAGAAAGTAGGAGTAATTATTTATTTCACTTGAACTTTGGTAGGACTAATTTGAGCCTACAATCACCGATTAATTTTATGTGTAGTATTTATAACACTGTAGCTGATAAATGTGATTTAACTGTAGATTCTATAGGCAAAGTGGTTCACATATATGTTAGTTATATTGAATAAGATGTAACAATTGGTTGACTTATTTTGGCTGATATTGGCTTTTTTTTTTGTTTGCTATTTTTCATTTCAGGTTTGCGCTGTCGAACGGTATTGTAATAATTTGTAATTTCTCACAATTTTCCTGTAATTGGGTGTATACCTGTTGGAAATAAAGGACTTATTATTATTATTATTAAAGACACTTCTACTTTGTTTCTTCGAGATCCTTATATTCAAGTTTGTTCTCTGTCTTCGGGACACTGGTATTTCTGAAATTCACTATTATCTTGGCTATCACCAAGCGGTGATCAGACCGTATTCTGCACCACGATATACCCTTACGTCATTAGTTTTCAACCTAGAGCTTTGTCGCTGGATCAGGTAGTCTAATATTGATCTCAACCCTCTTATGGGCTGAATCCATGTAAACTTTTGTATATCTTTGTGCGGGAAGAATCCATTCATAACTTTCAAAAAGAGTGTTTGACATCGTTCTTTCAGTCGTTGACCATTATTATTTTCCCTGTCTTCCCCATGTTTTCCAATGACTTCATCGTTGTCCGACCTTCCGACCCGAGCATTGAAATCTCCGAGTATGCATACTTCTTTATCTTCCTTCACGTTCTCTAGTATATCTGAAACTTTCTTGTAGAAATCATCCTTTATATCAAGCATTGCATCGTCGTTTTGGGCATATACTACCACTATTATTATGTTGTCTCTATTTTTCTCCAATGTTATTATTCGGTCATATATTTCTTCCCAACTTCTGATATGATCCCTGTACTTGTTATGAACAGCAATTTAGACTCCACTCTTGTCCACGCCACTATAAAAATGAATGTAATCTCCGACTTTCTCACTACCCTTCCCGCAGCATTCGTCGTAATTTATATACATCCTGATTCCGAGGCAATTGATCGAAACTTTTAGCACTCTATTTCTTCACAAAAGATGAGTTGCTAACCCATCGTTACAAGCCTCCTTCTTTATCCGGGCTTGGAACCGGGAGTGATAATTGGTGAGCTACTCAATCCACCCACCAACTAGCCCAGGCGGAGGTGGTACAATTTCCATTTGAAAAAAATGTGAGTGATTATCAAGAGTATGGCTCACTCCATCGGAAAATCATTGCATCGAAAGATCACTGCATCGAAGGTTCACTCCATCGAAAATAACGCCCACTCTCTCTGATTCGCCGAACGTGAAATCTGCTATATCGTCCGTCTTCGTCCGTAGTTTGGCCGGATGAGAGGTGATTTGTTTCATTGAGTGTGCGTCAACAGAGCGTAATCTGACCCAGGGGTCGGCCACATGCGGCTCTTTGGACGTGAAGCTGGGGCTCTTCATACGCGATTATTATATATTCTTATGAATAAATAGGCTAGTTCTTTTTATCAAATATTGGTTCAATCCCTGTGGACAGGAGCTTTTTGGCGCTCTTGTTCAAACGGACAAATTATATCTCCGAAAGCATTGATTTATCAGAGTTGTGAATTATATCAATGGATTCATATATTATGATAGTAATGCATTCTGAAAGAAATTAAATTTAAAAAAAGTGTCGTTTACAAAAAAATCTTCAAAAATGATCTTATAAAAAAAAGAGCAATCTACAATGCTTCAAAAATTGTCATTAAATTTATTTATCAAGATTAAATGAGCAATCTGCAATGATTCAACCTCGTGGAATGGGTTGTTGCAACTTACACTCGGTGCATAGTATTCACAACTCGAAATACCTAAGGAAAGTATCATCGAAATGTCTAGAGCAAGGCTGGACACAATCATAGCAGATTGTCCATTTATTCCTGATATTTGAGTAGGTAGTGGATTACGAACAAATTATTCTAATCGTTCAAAATATATTAATAAGATACTATCCTCTTTTCATAATTTGAAATTTGATAGTTCATACCACTAACACATTCTTTTCTGTATTATGAACCTTATGAAAAAATAATAATTAAAGGATACTGTGGGAGGTATACTCAAGAAAAAATGATTGATACACAAACACAAATGTAGATCCATATTTCAGTATTGTTTTGCTTGCAACATTATGAAAATACTGTATATAGGAACATGTCTCACTACTTTAGGAAGTAAAAGGTGTTATTAACCTCAGTGGTCAACGAACAGTAATTTCTTTTGATGATTCCATTATGTTCTTCTTTCCTATTGCCTTCATAAACTACATCGAAACAGTCTTGTATATATTCACAAATTCAAGAATCGAATAATACTTCCTTTCCAAGAGAAAATAACAACTATGAATTGACAATCTCTAATAGCTAGAAAAGATGACATTTATGAATGGTGATCATAGACAGATTCTGTGTTCACATTCTGTGAATACATAGAACCATACGATGTATTATTGAAACTTTGAAACATCATATCACCGAAAGTATTAGCTTGTTAGAGTTGAAATTGGTAACAATGGATTCTATTTGTCGGAGCAAAAAATTACCTGAAAGAAATTTCCGAATTTATATCTGAAAATTCGAATGAAATTGTTACAACACAGGCAGATCAAGATATAAGTTTATAATAATAAGTTTATTTGCAAACTGGTACATAGAAACACAATATCACATTCAGTGCCTTCAATATTTCAATATAAAATTATAAATGTGCCTAAAACTACTATTGTCTGCGGCACAACTGAGGCAAAAATTACAAAATACAAATAAACTATGATGAGGTTGCAGTTTCAGATTAAACTGCCGCCTGTAAAATATTTGCAAAGTCTCTTCATTCAGAGCTATCTACCGAAAAATAAACCTCTTATCTCTCATCATCAGTGAAAAAAAAAAGAAAGGACATGTTCAGTAAAGCTGTCATCATCGGGGGCAGTCGCCAGTCGCAAATCAGGAAAATTTTTTCCATATCGGGAGTATTCAGTCGAAAGTCAGGAAAACCTCACGGATATCCAGATCAGGTAAGTTGATTTACTATACAATAGAAAGTATCTCTGCCACTTTCCAGTATCCACCTTCTTAGTTTATTCTTAAATTGCTGTCAGTTGTTTATCCGTCTTATGTTCTCAGGAACAGACATGTACAACCTCGGAGATATGTAAGAAAAACATCTCTGACCTATCGCCTTCCTGGCTCTCGGCCTTACAATTCTTTCACCTTGCTGTCTGGATTTATATGGGTTCGAGGAACACGTGAGCAGGTTTTTATTTCCATGTATCTGAGAGGCCATCCTAAAGCAAAACAGCTGGGCGAGATCCATAATTCTGGATTCTTTATATAGTTGCTCCGATGGAAAAGTTCTGGGTTTATGGAGAATTATCTTCAAGAACCACTTCTTCATGACATACAGTCTATTCAAATGGCAGTTGTAAGCTCCACCCCAGCTAAGAATACCATAATTCATATGTGATTGTACCAAGGAGTTGTATAGAATGAGCAAATGGTGTGTAGTCAGAGTATTTTTGAGCCTCACAAAACGTCCCAATAAGTATCTGGTCTTAGCCACAATGCTCTCAATCTGAAAATCCCATCGTAGACTTCCATCAAGGATGACACCTAAATATTTAACTGATGAAACCTCCGAAATCAACGCATCGGTTCCGAGACACAGGAGACCCATTTCTGGTAAGTTGATAGTGTAGGAAGTGAAACGAATATAATTAGTTTTTTTCAAATTAATAGTGAGCTTGTTATGCTGAAACCACTCTTTTAAATTTTTCATGCCACGTTCAGCTTTCCTTTTCAAACTCTCCCATGAGTCTGCTGCAAATATTACTGCTGTATCGTCGGCATAGCTAACAATTTCACCGGCCACGTCCATCCTCATCAAAGATTCGACATATATAATGAAGAGTAAGGGACCCAACACCGTCCCGTGTGGAACTCCATAGGATATTCTCCTGAGATCGCTCGAACATTTATTTATTTTAACAGCCTGAAGACGGTCTGTTAAGTAGCTCTCTAATAATGCATATGCTTGACCACGGAAACCATAGTTATACAGTTTTTCCAAAATTTTTTCATGACAAACCGTGTCAAAAGCCTTGGCCAAGTCAACAAACACGCCCATTAATATTTATTTGAACCTCAATAATACATTTAATTACAATAAGAAAAGAAATGAAGGAATACTTCGGTCCATATATTCATAAACATGTTGTGTGACCGTATTTATTGCATCCTCTGCACTCTTTCCTGGTTGAAAGCCAAATTGTCGGGGAGAGAGTAGCCTGCACTTTTGTAGAAAAGAATTCATCCTTACCACCAAAACCTTCTCAAATATCTTTGCAATGTTTGATATTTATTGTTATTGGTCTATAATTAATAATTGATTCTGCTGAACCTCCTTTATGCACCGGGGTTACTATTCCGTTTTTTAAAATATCAGGGAATCTTCCTGCTTCGAAAGAGGCGTTTATCAGGTGTTCGAGGGGTTTCGAAATGAACTCCTTAATCTTCTTTAAAGTTTCATTTTGCAGTCCATCCAAGGCAGTTGCTGTTCCAGACTTTAACCTATCTATGACCTTCTCAATTTCTACTCTATCAGTTGGGTAGAGGTAGAAAGTCCTTTGGTTGCAAAAATTCTCCTCTACGAAATTTTTCACCGAAGGGACTTCTGCTGCATACTTGCCACCTATCTCGCAATAATGTTTATTGAACAAATCTGCTATATCTTTGCTATTACTTACTATTCGACCTTGATCATCTTTCATTTGTTTAACAGTTGTTTTTTTTTACAGATTCACCACACGATTGGTTTACAAACGACCACAGTGCTTTAGACGTGTTTTTGTTTTTCCTGAAAAAGGATTCCAAGTACTTCTTTTTCGAATTCTTGATTGCTTTTGATAAGTCATTTTTAGAATTGTTATATAGACTTTTCAATATGTTATCAGTCGGATTATTCATTAAGTTTTTAAACAATTTGTTCTTATTCAAAATTTTCTGCATTAGATATTTTGTTATCCATTGTTTTTTAGGATTTTTCTTGATTTTAGCATTTATTACCGTTGTATGTTTTTTAATATAGTCTTGGAGTTTTTTAATAAATAGATTTGTTGCTTCATTAATATCAGGTTCACTATACAGGTCCCCCCAACTTTCTGCTTTAAGTGTAGATAGTAGATGCGGGTAATTTATGAATTTCCTTAAGGAAACTGACTGATCACTAACCACAGCTTTACGCTCATGTTTCATAAAAAGAATTATGGGACAATGGTCGGTTATGCAAACTGGTAAAACACCTGCAGAAAATTCCGGTTTTATATGATGAGTCCCCGACACCTTTACAAGAAAATGATCTAGGCATGTTTTTGTCTCTAATCTAGTTGGTATACTGGTGAGTGAATCGAATCCATTTCCCACAAAAACATTCTTGTAACACTCAGAAGTTTCGGAATGCTCCAACATATCAATGTTTATATCTCCGGTTAATATTTGGTTTTCAATTTTTTTTGTATTATGGAGGTATAGCTCTAACTCCTCAATGAAATACTCTACCCTTGTGGAAGGATACCTGTAGACTGCACTAACTGTAACAAGCAACCCATTAATGTTCAAATTTATGACTAGTATATCGGTACAGCCCAGAGAAACTACCTGATGATCCAATAACATGTGGTCCCTTACATAAGCCAAACCTCCATCATTTCTATTTACATTCCCCCCATTGTACAACAAAACATATCCAGCTCTATGATACAACCGTACATCCTCCAACCGGAAAGTTTCTGTTAAGACTATGACATCAAATGTTTCAGTAATCATAATTTGGAAATTTATCCCTAGTCGCGCTCCAAACAGGTTCAATTTGGGAAGCAGATGTGAAGAGTGTGAAGTCATATTAAAATAGTTTTAGCAAACACTCATTTAACCTTCGAAGAATTTAACACCGTAATAATACAGATAGAAGGAATATTAAATTCCAGATCCTTATGTCATTTGATATTCAATTCCGATGATCCTTCACCTCTGACACCAGGCCACTTTTTAATCGGCAAGTCATTACAAGGCATAGCGAAGCCTAGTGTTACCAGTTTTCCAGACAATAGACTTAACAGGTACCAAAATTTAAAGATATGTGAGTGAATTACAAACTCGAGTTAAATGGAGACAAAACTATCAAAACATTATCAAGGTTGGTTCTATAGATATAATAAAGGAGGACTATGTTCCACCCCTCCAATGGCACATAGGACGAGTGGAGCAACTATATCCAGGTCCAGATAATGTAACACGTGTAGTGAGTGTTCGCGTTAAGGGCAATGTCGTTAAACGTGCGATCACCAAGTTGTGTATATTACCAATATCGGACAATAATTAGCAATGAAGAATTGAAAATTATGTATTCCTTTAGTTGATTGTTCAGTTGAAAGTATCAAGAACACTTGTCAAGGCGGCCGGTATGTTAAGGCCAAAGCCTTTGTTTTGTATTTCTTTCTTATATCTACTGATAAATTGACACAATGGCAACTGCGCTGTGCATGTGTGTATTAAGCTCCGAGCGCACCCCTTGGAGACAGGCAGTACGATTAATGTAGTCAACGAGATTAGACAACAATTAATAGTCTACGTCTGAAGTGTATTATTATCGACGATTAAATAAATGTTTCAAAATCATCTACAACTGAGTATTTCAATTAGTATTTTTCTCCACGACCAGTGTAAGTATTACAGTCCACGAATAATCGGACGGGGAATACTGAAAATAATTGCCTCTCGAACTGAAACCAACATGTGTATTGACAATAGGTATATTTCCAGACATAATTTGTTGTATTTCTCATCAATTATATTCTGTTTTACAGAAAGACGGAGCACAATGCGGGGCCTTGCCTGCATGTCTTCGTGACAAGATGAACGCGTCACTGACGGAGTATGCGTCACTGACGGATAATACTTCTTTGAATGTCACTGAAGATCATCAGGCTCCACACGAAGCAACATACAATATCACACAGGTCATCATCATCGGAATCATAGGTGAGACATATTTTGAAATAATTATTTAACGTTTTTGGTTTCATACAGTTAAAATTAAATGACACACAAAAATTTTAATATTCAAATAAATACCACAGATGTAATGAAAATATTACCAGAATGTTATGTGATCAATAGATCAATCGTTAACAATAATATGTTGAAGTGAACTCCGAATATGTCTCAGAAGAGGGACGTATATGTATTGTATATCTGGGTCCTGTAACACAAACCGTATAATTGTAACGAGTATAGAAGTTACTAGTAATCTGCCTGTAACTACAATTCCTTTTTAATTCGATATCACAAAGCCAATAGCTACAATTGTAGTGATTGACTAATTTTGTACATATTATGTACACGTATGTATGTTCCTAACAGGAAAACTAGCTTTTCCATGAAATCTTTGTGCAACATCCACCACAAACTCGATCCTTCCAATTATCACCGAATTTCCCTCACTTTGTTGCTGAAATCGGCGAGAAGAAAGTATTCGATGTTGTTGCTTTCCAACCGCATCCTGCCAGACGAATAGCAGAATACCAGGACGCTCAAATATCACAAATCTGCTTGGATGCCTATATCTTTGGACTAAGAGCCTCCGCATAAGGGCTTATCGAATTGACGCGATTCCAATCTCCTGAGTCCCTTTCCTATACTCGGTTTCCAGGGGAACCATGCACGGACGATTAGTACAATTAAAATTCCAGTGCCATGAAATATATATATACAGTGTGGAACAGCCAAATGGAATAAATTCGATAACGGATAAATGAGAGCGTGTTTGGAAAAACGCTTGGACACGTCGATTTGTATTTTTAACTGAGCATTTTTTTCAAAAAAAAAAATTATATAGGGTGCGTCATGTGACAGTGGCCAATACCCACTTTCTTATTTTAAATGCAAGCCCCTGTATATTATTAATTTTTTGGATTCTTCAGAGAATTCTAGACATAAATAATGTCCTATACCTATCTTCAACTGTTTCGGAAATATTAAGTGTTTTCAGATTTATTACAAAAATTAACATTAAAAAATTTTTTTATTTCACAAATTCGCTACATTACACTAACAACCTAATAATTAATACTGATTATTTCTTAATAATTAAAAAAAAAACAAAAAAATATTAATGTCAATGTAGTAAATGTTCAAAATGCTCGCCGCGAACGTCTGAAAACACTTAATATTTCCGAAACAGTTGAAGATAGGTATAGGACATTGTACATGATTTATGTCTAGAATTCTCTGAAGAATCCAAAAAATTAATAATATACAGGGGCTTGCATTTAAAATAAGAAAGTGGGTATTGGCCACTGTCACATGACGCACCCTATATAATTTTTTTTTTTTGAAAAAAATGCTCAGTTAAAAATACAAATCGACGTGTCCAAGCGTTTTTCCAAACACGCTCTCATTTATCCGTTATCGAATTTATTCCATTTGGCTGTTCCACACTGTATATTCTTTTGACTGAGAGCTGTATATGTGTAAGCAGAGGTTGGTGTAACGGGGTACCATACAATTCGACGTATGATACAAGAGCTTAGGGAAAAACCTCAGCAAAAAACCCTTTCTCCCCGTGAGTGTGGTGATTTGTAACTATTGTTTACAAAATTTGCTGAAATTTAAAAATATTGATGGGGATATATTTCTTCAATGTGGATTCCCTCGTCAAAAAACGGATAGTGCCATGATTGGAATGGCAGTTGAATCTCGAATACGTAAGCGACGGATGAACAACTCGATCATTCTGCTTTCATTCCGATCACGTGAATCGTGGAGTCTAGATACCACAGAAAATAGAGACGCTTATGGAGACAATTGTTGAATTTTAGTAATCTCAGTCAATTCAGTCTGCCCGTGGGCGGACGCTCTAAGTCTCTCGACAAGGATATACCTATTGACGATATTCGTTCATTTTGACAAAGCTTTTGATAGGGTTCCTATACATCGGCTAGTCTACAAGCTGGTATATTCTTTGTTGACACAGGTGCGTCCAGGTCCTCACCGAAACAAGTAACTTGTGATGTAACACAAGGGCCTATTATTGGTCCCCTGCTTTTCCTTTTATTAGTCTGACCTACCTGTGATCCTAAAATCTTTATTCTCCATGTTCGCGGATGATAAGAAATTCTATAATCAATTATTCATCACTTCTCCAACCTGAATTGGATGCATTATGTTTCTGGTACCGTAACTGGCTGCGCGACCTAAACCTGGACAAGTGTGCGGTTCTCCATCAGGCATATAACATATAAGTAATCATTAAAGGATACTGTGGGAGGTATACTCATTATTAAAAGGTTTCTTTCTGGGTTTTCTCTCCCAAAGTCTGAAAAATATCTATAAAATAAAAATTAATTATTTTGTGATTTGCTTCTGCGTAAGAAACACAAGATATAGTTGTTTCTTCGTTGATGTTGTTTCCTTGTTGTTTGTTAGGCAACATTGTTCGATTAATTGCTTCTGACAAATATCTTGTGTTTCTTACGCAGAAGCAAATCACAAAATAATTAATTTTTATTTTATAGATATTTTTCAGAGTTTGGGAGAGAAAACCCAGAAAGAAACCTTTTAATAATATAACATATAATCCAAGAAAAATGTACGTTATCAGAGCTGAGGTCAGCTCCACTCAGCGCTGAGGATAGACAGCTGGATTTGGGAGTGATTATAATGAAGGATATTTCTTAGTCAGATAACTTATTGCACATCACCTCAAAGGCTCAAAGAATGCTTTTTCTCCTTTAGTGTTCATTTCGTTTCTGTAACAGGATGTTTCGCTTTGAGCTCTATAAAATTTATATCTGACCAATATTGAAATACGCTGGCCCAGTGTATAGCCCTAACCTGGTGTGGACTTGGAGCTGACCCAGAGGCTACATATCTAATGTATGGTAATGAATTTCAGCTAATTTCAGCCATTTGAGTTTCGCGGTAAAGATAATCTTTTACAGATTTTCCAATTTCGGGGTAGTTAATTTAATGAATTTGGGTAGAACTTTAGCACTGATACAATCTTTGAGGAATTGTCAACTTTCAGTAGAGATATTTAGGTTAGTTTTTTGAAGAATTGGTAGAACTCACTTGACTGAGAAGCCATGTTATCTATTCTAGTTTGAGTTCACTGTGGACTTATTGAGAACACTACAAAAGCAACTACACTCTTGTCCACTGTACTTTTTGTCTTCTGACATATGGTTCGGAAAAAAGTTTCCATCTTCAAAGACGCAGCGTTGCTAAAGCATGCTATCAATTTCTACACTCCGGTGGGTTGACATTATACCCTTAGTCATAAACCAATTAGTGAGATTATTGAGTTGTTAATAGGGGTTAGATTATTATCGAGTAAAATATCTTGTCTCTTATACGTTTCGATCCTTTCAAGTGTTCCTAAGTACAATTTATTGGAATTGGAATTTATTTTCAAGTCAATTAAACTCCGGATGTGTTAGAATCGCGTATATATGAAATTAAATGTTTAGATCGCAACATGTGCTACGTCGGGCAAACAACAAGAAACATTCCCACACGGTATGAAGAGCATACGGGACACATTCGGAACAACAACATCGATAAATCTGCTGTTGCGAATCACGTGTTAACAAATGGCCACTCAATCTCAGAAAATTCCTTCAAATTGTTGAAAAAATTCAATAAATTGTACCTAGAAACACTTTCAGTGATCGAAATGCATAAGAGAAAAGATATTTTACTCAATAATGATATAACCCCTATTAACAACTAATTATTCTCACTAATCGGTTTATGACTATGGGTTTAATATCATCCCATACTTGATTGTACAAATTGATAGCATGTTTTAGTAACGCTTCGTCTTTGAAAATGGAAACTTTGTTTTCGAAACATATGTCATACGACAAAAACTGTAAGTGGACAAGGGTGTAGTTACTGTCATATATCTATGTGGAATCTGAGGGCGCATGACATATTGCAGTATTCACAAACTGATCATTTGTTTTTATACTTACACATTTTCTGAAAATGTCCACTTTTTCCACTATTGTTACAATTTTTACCTGCTGCTCTGCAATGATTATAGCTGTGATCATATCCACATCTCGAACAAACGTTATCATTGTTGTTGAATTTTCGGTCTTCATTTGAATATCGTCTTCTGCTTCCTTCATCTGGTCTGTTGCAAAGGAAGTGCCTGCGCTTGCGTCTCGATTCTGAACTGGAACAGATCTCCTTCAATAATTGTTTACGTTGAAGATTTCGTTGATAGCTTTATGACTTGAATATTTCCCAGAATAAAGATGTTCCAACTGCTGTTTCGTGGTTTCCGCTGCCTTACAAATGTCGATGGCCTTATTCAGATTCAAATCCTTAGTCCGTAGAAGTCGATCTTTGACAGCCTCATCTCTGATGCCATGTACCATTCCATCCTTTATGAGGCTATCAGTTAATTCTCCAAATTCACACAAACTCGTAACGTATTCATCGATTGTCTCATTGGATTTTTTATCTCTCGAAAAAAACAAGTGACGTTTGAAAGTAACTTATTTTGTCGGGATCAAGTACGAATCGAACTTTTCCAGAATATGTAGATAACTGAATGGTAAAACTTACTTGATAATAATTGATTATTTTCCTAAGTTCTTTGAGGTCTCATCTTTTAAATCAGAAACAGTAGTCAAGGTGACGAAAAATGGTTTTTCGAAATATGGAATTTTCATATAAACATATGTCGAGAAATGCTTCCTCACTGAGATACAGGGTGTTAAAATTATTAGAAAACAATTTTTTTTTTCTTTTACTTCAAACTTCTTCATTAAATTCATATTTGAGTGTGGCTGTTAACGCTTATTTTTTCGTAATTATACATATCGTTCACAAAGATAGTCTTTTTTTTTCCGCTCAAAAGGAAAAACCTTTTATAGGCCCGCCCTGAGAGGGTCTGCTTCTCTCAGGGGTGTGAGACTCCAGATGTTGATGGTTACTCACTAAAAAAACCTCTCGCACGTTCCTTGGAGTAGTTCTTCGTCCTAGTGTTGGGTACCTCTTACAAGAGGCGGCTCAGTTGTCCCGTACACGACGAAGAAATGTAAGAGCGGCTCACTTTCATAAAATGTACCACCTCAATTCGTACGTCCCGGTCCCACTGGCCAGTACGCCTCGAGGCTCGATAGCCGAAGCGATCGAGGACTCGAGGAGATCGCGAGGCGCGACAAGTGGATCCCAAAGAGGGGTGGAATTTACGGAAGTACTTAAAGGTTTCATCGTTTCATGATTCATGCTACACAGATGTCACAAATAATAAATGTTATGGAATTACGGTTGGTTTTATGGAGCGGCGTCTTTGTCGCCTTTTAGGGATTATGCAGGGTTTTATTGAGAGTTTCTTGTTTCTTTGATTTTCAACAGTAAAGCAATTTTATTTTCAATCATTGTATGAGAATATTCATTTTTCAGATAAGGAGCAAAATGCTCAGTTCTATTGCGATCGGCTCTTTATGTACTAGTACGATTTGTTTGTTGTACAGTAAAGGTGAAGTTTTTCTGCAAGTTATTTCTGTGTTGGTGTTTTATTTCGTAATACTCGTATTTAAGGACTTATAGTATAATATTATAAATTTTTAGTTAGTGAAGGTAAGCTCTACATTTGATTCGATATCTCGTGAATTTTTCTAATTGATTGTTATATTCTTCTCTAATTTAAATAGAATGGCGGATAATAAGAAAACCTCCAAGGCATGGCAATTTTTCACAGACTTGAAGAATGATAAAGCGAAATGCAATTTCTGTGGAAACGAGATGTCTTACAGAGGCGGCGGTGCTTACAATTTGATTCGTCATACGAAAAGCAAGCACCCGCATGTATTTTTAGCAATTAATGAATTTTCGAATCAACCTTCTACATCATCATGTTCAATGCCTTCCACATCCTCAAAAGTTCAATCCGAAGAATCTGAAGTATCACAAGTACCCTCCAATATTGATAGGATTTCAATCAAAAAATCATCTGGACCAACTTATGATACATCTATAACTCCACACCCTAAAATTACGCAATATTTTTCAAAACCCCTGCCTGCGAAGAAAACAGAACAATTAAATGAAATGTTAGTGAAAGTGTTTACGAAGAATTACTTGGCTTTTCATCTAGTGGAGTCACCTGAATTGAAAGATTTCATTCAACAATTGAATCCAGGGTATAATCTACCTACCCGTAAAACACTTTCAAATGCTCTTTTGACTAACTCGTATATCAAAATAAAAGAAAGGGTACAATCCGAGCTAAACGAAGCCACCCATGTCAGCATCACTACAGATGGATGGACATCGAAGCCGAATGACAATTATTTGGCCGTGACTGTCCATTTTTTTAAAGAAGCGGAACTCAAAGCCTACATGCTTGAATGTGTTCAATATTCAGATCGCCATACTGCCGAAAATTTGGCGCAGGAACTGAAGAAAGTTGTTGAAAATTGGGATCTCGTCAACAAGATTCAAGCAGCTACAAGCGATAATGCAAGTAATATTAAGGCTGCTATTAGAACGAACAATTGGCAACAAATTTCCTGTTTTGCACATTCCCTTAATTTAATAGTGCAAGTGGCCCTCCGTGAAATAAGAGACACCACATCAAAGGTTAAGCATATTGTGGAGCTCTTTAGAAGAAGTCCACTGGCTGCAGAAAGATTAAAAAAAATGCAGCGAAAACTGGAAGAGCCTGAACTCAAAGTAAAGCAGGATGTTCCCACTAGATGGAACTCTACATTCGACATGTTCGAAAGAATGTTAAAAATAAAAAATAGTGTGCTATCCACCATAGCTATTGATTATCCAGAAATGGAAAAAATCAATAATGAGGATGTGGAAGTTTTAATATCATCGACATCGATATTATCCATCTTCAAAGAGGCCACTGAGGAGATGAGTTCTGAGAAAAACGTTAGGATCTCGGAGGTATTTTTATTTAAAATTATAATTAGCTTGATAGAATTATAACCCTATGTATATTTCAGGTCATTCTTATTGCCAACCTTCTGAAGAAGAAATGTGAAGATTTCTTGTCTGAAGGAACACACCCAGATACAACTAAAAATATGGTTGAAGTTCTTCTGCGTGAAATAAATTCGCGTTTTTCCCATTACGAAGAAAATTCGATCTACGCGCAGAGTACCTTGCTAGATCCCAGATTCAAACAATTTGGCTTCACCAATAAACGAAATTTCATAAAAGCGGTTTCTGATGTGAAAGTTCTGGTCGGGGAAATGAAAAATCTCAGCATCTCCATGTGTTCTTCTCCGGTTCCGGAGTGTCCAATACCATCTAAGAGAAAACGAAGTATTTGGGATGACTTTGACAATAAGGTTGATGATATTTTGAAGAATACGGATCCCACCATAGATGCCAAAATAGAAGTAGACAAATATTTAGAGGAGTGTTTACAACCGAGATCACAAGATCCTGCAAAATGGTGGTATACCAAGCGAGAAGCATACCCTACTTTGTATGAAATATTTAAAAAAAGATTATGTATAATGCCTACGTCTGTTCCTTCAGAAAGATTATTTTCAAAAGCCGGTCAAATAATTGTTGAACGTAGGAACCGACTGAGCGGCAATAAAGTGTCGCAAATTTTATTTTTAAGTTCAAATTTATAATACATATTATATTTCTTATGTTTCGTTTTGATTAAAGATTTCATTTTATTTATATGTTATATATATACTAAATATATTTTCAAAATATCTTTAATGTTGTCATTTTTTCGGTATGTCTACATATCAATTCAAAATTTTCTCTTGCTTATAATTACATATTCAAATTGTGTTTGCTTGAGCATAAATAAATGAAAAAAATAGTAAGGCATAAGTGTTAAACTTAACCAATAATTTTGAATAATAATAATAATAATCTTAGTCAAAAAATATAACGCGAACTTCCCCTCGCTCGGTCCTTAAATTCTAAAATCCAACAATTAACTCGTATTCTAAATTTGTGCCATTCTTATTGCTTCAAGTCGGTCGACGTTACCCTCCTTTTGCATCAACATATTTGAACTTTGAAGTGCGACCGACCGTCAACGTCCCTCGCCTCATCTATCCGCCCTCAATCCTCATCTCATCTCCGTCAGTATTCTGTAGTGGTACATATTTTGTCCCGCCTCCCTATCGCGTCAGGCCTCATGAACGGTACCAGAGCGCCTCGCCTCATTTGAAGCGGTACACTGTACCGCTTCAATACAAAAATGAGGCGCCTCTTACAAACTCAATTTTTAGACGTGTACTACCCAACACTACTTCGTCCTGTCCTTACAGCGTCTCTTAAAAAAAGAGATGAGCTGCAAGCGGCCTTCATAGTTGATGGGACCTGATGGAGCGAAGTGATCCGAGCAACACCGCTTTCTGCATTCTGTGAGCTACATCCTCGGCCAGAGATTTGCAGGCCGGAATAACCTTCAATTCGGTCACGTAGTTCGCTCTCATTCCGCCTAGGCATCCTATGATTAGTATGACCATCCTAACCTTATGTCTTGGATACAGGATCCCAAGTTCAAACATTAAATCCTTGTATTTCTCCCTCTTCTGTTCTTCTTTCGTCACCACATTGTTTTCTGCGGGGAAGGAAAATTCGACGACAAACAATTTCTTGAGTTCTTTGTCCAGCAGAAGTATATCTGGCTTTATGGCGTGGATCTGCCGAATTGTTGGAGTCGCATAGTTCCAGTAGATGCGAGCCCTGCTATTTTCAACAACTGCTTCAATCTCCAGGTGCACATATGGTAGCATTGGTTCCTTGTCTATACCATAAACCTCTCTCAGATGGAAGTAGAGAATTCGGAGTGCTGCATTGTATCTTTCCACATATCCTGATGGAGCATGGGCTCTGCAAGCAGACAGAATGTGCATAATAGTTTCTTGCTGGCTGTGGCATGCTCTGTACGTTGTGGAGGTGTCCATTTTCATGATGTTCTTTTTATACCATCTGGTATTTATAACCCCATCTTGACAAGCTATAACGAATCCCTCCGTTTCCGACTTGAGTCCAGCGGACTTCAAAAAGGCGAAGGATAATTCTTCCGACAAGCCCTGATTTTTCAAACTCCTGAAGTATATGGAGTGCAGGTGTTTACTCATGTGATCTTCGAGTAGTTTCTTCAGTTGTGCCTGCCTTATCTCTCTGCCAACTCTTCTTTGGTCTGTTGGCGAGATAGGTGTTCCTGCTAGCTCATGATCGATTGATATGCCGGATATACAGAGCTTCTCCAAAGCTCTCTGACCAGCCCTAGATAGGAAAGCTCCTTGGTTCCTGATTTCATGCTCAGCCACCATTTTCAGAAGCGGGTCTTCGCTTCTCAATATCCTTATTGCCATTTCCAACGTTTGTTGATGGTGTTGGTATTCCAAACTTTGCAAACTTCTGCCTCCCTGCGTTCGTGGAAGGTATATCCTTTGAATCGAGCAGTTGGGATGCAGGCTACAATTCATATTCATCACTTTACGAGTGGTTCTGTCTAGCTCGAGAATTTCATTCACTATCCAGTTAACTATCCCGAATGTGTAGGTGATTATCGGTACTGCCAAGCTGTTCGTAGCAGATACTTTATTTTTCTCGGACAGGTGTGATTTCCATATAGCTGGGATCTTCTTTTTGTAGCTAGCTGTTAAGGCATCCTTGATTTGGGTTGTCTCCAGGGCACCTCGTTGTTTCATCCCAAGGAATTTGTATGTTTCTTCCTCTTCAAGGTGTCAAATGCTCATTCCCCTTCTAGGTCGATGTCTTCTCCTGTATTTTGCGCATCTGAAGGAGACGATTGAGATGGGTACCGGGCAAATCGGCCGAATGGTTTCAAGGTTGAAATTTTGTTTCCTAGATATCTCAAACAATGCATATCCGATCGAATTGAAACTTGGTTACTAGTTGAAGAATGTTGGCAAAAAGATTTGCGCAAACTTCCGTGAGCATCGTTTCATAGAAAATTAACAAAAAATATTGAAAAATAATCTGTATGTCAAAAATTATTCGTCCGATATTGGTGAAATTTTTCGACTGCATTCAGACCTAATTAATCAGTCAATTTCAAAATTTGAACAAGTTTAGATCTATATTTTTGAATATATTGAAAAAATATTGGAAGCCGAGTGCTCTTGTCCAGTAGCTGGATGGGTCACGGTTGCCACGATACCCTTCGAACGGAAATAGATAGCATCATGCAATTGTCAGGGTAGGGTTTGCATTCGAATACAACAGTTAAGTTTGTTAACGGGCATAATCAGCCAGACGGTTTCGGAATTATACCTTTCTGAAATTTTCTTGTTATTGCTCAATAACTCAAAAAATACAAATCCTATCCAATTCAAACTTTGTAATTACTGCTAGAATGCCGACGTACTATTTTCTGAGGAATTTTTTGAGGCTTAAAAAGAATTAAAAAAAATGGCTTCTTAAAAAAATTTTTACCTTTCAGAAACTAGAATCCGTTGAAATTCTGCACATAGTTTGGAGCCACAATTTTACGATCGATGCAGAATTTTAACTCTATCGACTTTTTATGAGGCATGAATAAAAATTGGAACGTGCGCGCTAAACTCCTATCTTCATGTCAGTGACTTTTTAGATTTTTTTGTTATAATAATAATACCAATTTTCAGCCTCGAAATTTACATATAACTTGGAACACCAGTTATGTTCTTTTGGCATAGTTTTCACCCTAACTCGAAAACCATACCAATTCGAAAAGCTTACAGTAATACAAAGTTTTTGCTCTGGTAACATCCTGAATTGATCGTAATGAAATCAGATAAGGGTAGTTTAACAGTGATTATGCTGAAGGCAGAATCTCATGATTTTATGAATGAAATGTTGTCAGACGACACAATATACGTAAAAATCGGTAGATACCCTATTAACGAAATTGAAACAAGAACAAATGATCTAAGTAATTATTTCTAAAGTACCAATGTAATTAATAGCAATTTAGCTTTAGCGACGAGACGTCATAATTCGGTTTCACCTAAACTATATGGCTTACGGAAAATCCATAAGCCCAAAATTAACATAAGACACATAAGAAGTGTCCGTACACAGAAAGGAATTCCTTCGAGTTTGTTGCCTCCTCAAGTGATTCACAATACCTGACGGCTATGAGCTAGTTTCGCTTGATATGGTGTCATTGTTCACCAACAACCCTAAAGGAACTGATTCATTTCATCATAAATGAAAATTGGCATTACATTACTGCGTGCTCAGAAATTTATAAACAGTTATTTCTTAGAATAATCAATTCAATTTACAATTTAAGCTATTTTCGGCTTACTGGTGAATTCTTCTAATATATTCTATATATAGCTCCGCAATGGACAACCCAGTAGGTCCAACTGCTAGCTCAAGAAAATTGATGAATTTCAGATTCAACACGAGCAAAAGTTTGTTAAACAAAGCTTTCAATCTACGCAGCATTGAGTTTCGTATAGAATGTGCATAATAGTTTCTTGCTGGCTGTGGCATGCTCTGTACGTTGTGGAGGTGTCCATTTTCATGATGTTCTTTTTATACCATCTGGTATTTATAACCCCATCTTGACAAGCTATAACGAATCCCTCCGTTTCCGACTTGAGTCCAGCGGACTTCAAAAAGGCGAAGGATAATTCTTCCGACAAGCCCTGATTTTTCAAACTCCTGAAGTATATGAAGTGCAGGTGTTTACTCATGTGATCTTCGAGTAGTTTCTTCAGTTGTGCCTGCCTTATCTCTCTGCCAACTCTTCTTTGGTCTGTTGGCGAGATAGGTGTTCCTGCTAGCTCATGATCGATTGATATGCCGGATATACAGAGCTTCTCCAAAGCTCTCTGACCAGCCCTAGATAGGAAAGCTCCTTGGTTCCTGATTTCATGCTCAGCCACCATTTTCAGAAGCGGGTCTTCGCTTCTCAATATCCTTATTGCCATTTCCAACGTTTGTTGATGGTGTTGGTATTCCAAACTTTGCAAACTTCTGCCTCCCTGCGTTCGTGGAAGGTATATCCTTTGAATCGAGCAGTTGGGATGCAGGCTACAATTCATATTCATCACTTTACAAGTGGTTCTGTCTAGCTCGAGAATTTCATTCACTATCCAGTTAACTATCCCGAATGTGTAGGTGATTATCGGTACTGCCAAGCTGTTCGTAGCAGATACTTTATTTTTCTCGGACAGGTGTGATTTCCATATAGCTGGGATCTTCTTTTTGTAGCTAGCTGTTAAGGCATCCTTGATTTGGGTTGTCTCCAGGGCACCTCGTTGTTTCATCCCAAGGAATTTGTATGTTTCTTCCTCTTCAAGGTGTCAAATGCTCATTCCCCTTCTAGGTCGATGTCTTCTCCTGTATTTTGCGCATCTGAAGGAGACGATTGAGATGGGTACCGGGCAAATCGGCCGAATGGTTTCAAGGTTGAAATTTTGTTTCCTAGATATCTCAAACAATGCATATCCGATCGAATTGAAACTTGGTTACTAGTTGAAGAATGTTGGCAAAAAGATTTGCGCAAACTTCCGTGAGCATCGTTTCATAGAAAATTAACAAAAAATATTGAAAAATAATCTGTATGTCAAAAATTATTCGTCCGATATTGGTGAAATTTTTCGACTGCATTCAGACCTAATTAATCAGTCAATTTCAAAATTTGAACAAGTTTAGATCTATATTTTTGAATATATTGAAAAAATATTGGAAGCCGAGTGCTCTTGTCCAGTAGCTGGATGGGTCACGGTTGCCACGATACCCTTCGAACGGAAATAGATAGCATCATGCAATTGTCAGGGTAGGGTTTGCATTCGAATACAACAGTTAAGTTTGTTAACGGGCATAATCAGCCAGACGGTTTCGGAATTATACCTTTCTGAAATTTTCTTGTTATTGCTCAATAACTCAAAAAATACAAATCCTATCCAATTCAAACTTTGTAATTACTGCTAGAATGCCGACGTACTATTTTCTGAGGAATTTTTTGAGGCTTAAAAAGAATTAAAAAAAATGGCTTCTTAAAAAAATTTTTACCTTTCAGAAACTAGAATCCGTTGAAATTCTGCACATAGTTTGGAGCCACAATTTTACGATCGATGCAGAATTTTAACTCTATCGACTTTTTATGAGGCATGAATAAAAATTGGAACGTGCGCGCTAAACTCCTATCTTCATGTCAGTGACTTTTTAGATTTTTTTGTTATAATAATAATACCAATTTTCAGCCTCGAAATTTACATATAACTTGGAACACCAGTTATGTTCTTTTGGCATAGTTTTCACCCTAACTCGAAAACCATACCAATTCGAAAAGCTTACAGTAATACAAAGTTTTTGCTCTGGTAACATCCTGAATTGATCGTAATGAAATCAGATAAGGGTAGTTTAACAGTGATTATGCTGAAGGCAGAATCTCATGATTTTATGAATGAAATGTTGTCAGACGACACAATATACGTAAAAATCGGTAGATACCCTATTAACGAAATTGAAACAAGAACAAATGATCTAAGTAATTATTTCTAAAGTACCAATGTAATTAATAGCAATTTAGCTTTAGCGACGAGACGTCATAATTCGGTTTCACCTAAACTATATGGCTTACGGAAAATCCATAAGCCCAAAATTAACATAAGACACATAAGAAGTGTCCGTACACAGAAAGGAATTCCTTCGAGTTTGTTGCCTCCTCAAGTGATTCACAATACCTGACGGCTATGAGCTAGTTTCGCTTGATATGGTGTCATTGTTCACCAACAACCCTAAAGGAACTGATTCATTTCATCATAAATGAAAATTGGCATTACATTACTGCGTGCTCAGAAATTTATAAACAGTTATTTCTTAGAATAATCAATTCAATTTACAATTTAAGCTATTTTCGGCTTACTGGTGAATTCTTCTAATATATTCTATATATAGCTCCGCAATGGACAACCCAGTAGGTCCAACTGCTAGCTCAAGAAAATTGATGAATTTCAGATTCAACACGAGCAAAAGTTTGTTAAACAAAGCTTTCAATCTACGCAGCATTGAGTTTCGTATAGAAAATTCAATAAAATAAATTCTTCTTGATGAACCGTTGCCCCACTTAATTAGATAATGTAATCATCGGTCCCCATCTGCTCTTGATAGTAAATTGAGCCAACCACAGGAGAACCTCTCTTATTTTAGGTTTCCTTTCAAAACAAAGTTGTCTTCCAATATAATAGACAACTTGATACAAAAAGTGTAAAACAAAACTTATTTTTGACAATTTGAATATTGGAAGGCACTCTTTTCTAAACTGAAGGATAAAATAAAGAATCCTGATAACTCCAAGGGCCAGTTTTTCAATTGCGGGTTAAATCAAGGTTAGGGGTGACCCAAGTGCTACGCGTTCATGAATATCGCTAAATACATGCGTAACTCGCAACCTCGAGTTGACTCGCAATTGAGAAACCGGCCCTAATTTAATTTATATAGTTCCCTTCGCTAACTTTGGAAATACACAGGACAAACCAAACAGTTACTTTAGAATAGAATAAAACAACATAAAAATGACTGCAAAGAAAAATATTAGGATAAAGACGGCAAATTTAGCTAACTTGGCACACTTTCAGCACAAGTCATCAATTTAACTTAGATCAAATGTCATGTGATACTCAAGTATTATCCCAATCATAACAATCACCTAATATCATTTTTAGCGCTCTTTTTCCTCGGAACAGAGTGCTTATCAATTTGCCTAAACGTAGGTACCTATGTAATTTTTGGCTGAAAATGGTCTCAAACGATTTGGTTCGACTCACTGATCAAGAATCCGTGGTTGAAACGATTCTGTCCGGCCGGGCCGTCCGTCCGTTAACACGGACAAAAGGAGTTAGAGGATTGAAATTTGCAGGGTAGGTTTGGAACGTGAATATCTCAAACGAGTTCGTTAACAGGCGAAATCCACCAAGCGGTTTCGGAGTTAAGGTCGTTCTTAGTAAAAACATTTTTTATTAATATTTACGAAACCGAACTATCTGAAATTTAGCATCAGATTGTAGAATGATGTAGAATGATGAAGCATGCGAAGTTTTGTATTGATCGGGTTGCCGTAAGAAGTGTAAATTTTTTTTTTTTATTTTTAAATTTTGTTTCTACAATAACTCTCGAATAGAATGAGCTAGGCAAATGAAATTTGCAGAGTAGATTTGGGAGATTAATATCTCGGTTAAATTCGTTATTGGGCAAAATAGGCCAGATGGTTTCAGAGTAACGGAAACATTTTTTTTTAACTTACAAATTTAAAATTCAATTTTTATTTAAGATCATCATTCAAAAAATCCATTGATATCATTTTCAACTCTAACAAGCTAATACTTTCGGAGATATGATTTTTCGAAATTTCAATAATTAATCATAATTCTATGTTTTCACAGAATGCTATTGGGAACTTCCAAAACTCTGGTGGCGAGATTCGGCAACTAACCAAGCTAGTAATGAGCCACGTGCTCGAGTTTAATTGTTCAGTATTCGTCAATAAACTTTTGTTTGAAAGAAAAATTCAAGTTGAAATAGTGAATATTATCCTGCCTAATTTGTCTTCGACCAGAAACGACTATTGTTGTGTGCCTCAATGCAATTCATGGGCGAAAAAAATGCCAAAATGAATAGGTTTGAATTTTCACTTCTTACCTCCGGAAAACCAAATATAAATTGTATTGGAAATGCGTTAGAAGGATAACTAATAGACCGAAGAGTACTTAACCTGGAACTACATCCAGATAATCTTTATTATACCTCAAACATTACACTTATTGTTAATAATTCTTTTCACATAATATATGTATCATATTTTGAAAAAATCATTTCAATTATTGGTAACTGTTTTACAAAAGCTTTATCTGGTTCAATTTTACACTATATTCTCATAAATAAACTAGAACATCATGCACCTGAACTTTAATTAATACATCAGTAATATGTTTACACCTCCTCCGTGCTCCGACTTTGCAAGAATATACCATACCTTCTATTTTAAGTTTACCATTCTCCACATTAATGGGCCATGAATTTTATGTGGTACTGAATTAAGGGCACTACTTTGTAAACATAAAGAACAAATGTCTATAAAACTGGGACCACAATTTGTTTTGTCACACACGATTACATGATCTACATTTAGAACCTCTTCTCCTTCTACAAGGACTCTAGAATTAGAAGTTGAAGCTCCTATGTACTCCAGAAATTCTAATCAACTGAGTCCCTTCTTAATCATTCGCAAATAGTAACTGAAAGAACTTTTAAATATAATGTAAGTTTGACAAACATATATGAATATACTTACTGGTTGTAGTCTTTATATCAATCAAGTGCCATAAAATTAGTTATATAATGATCAATATTTGAATCTATATCACAAAGTAATCCAACAATGATCTCAAGTCAATTATAATTTAAATTTTCCATGAAAATTTCGGTCAAACTTCGTCGACTGACCTGTCCAACACGAGATTGTTTACATTATTACTAGCGTGGTTAGTTGCCGAATCCCGCCACCAGAGTTTTGGAAGTTCCCAATAATTATTATATCTATGAATTATTAAATGATCTATTTTCATACTCGTACATGTCATTCTGTTCTATAAGAGAGAGTGAAATTCATTTCAGCTATTTTAATTTGATTTCTTCCTTGGTGCATTCCTCATTCTCAAATTGCTCATTTAATCAAAGTCAAAGTTTGAACAAGAGCGCCAAAGCTCCTGTCCACAGTTCTTGAACCAATTATTTAAAACGTTTAAAATCTTTAATAGGTATCGTTGAAATAGTTCCGAATTCTTTGTTGGATCGTTTGTGTGCAGGATATTGAATGTTGTCAGTGGCCGTCGCCCATGTTTATAAATCACGTTGTACTTCTTGTTGATACGTAGATTGTCGTTGTGAGAAACTGATTTTAATTGATGGTAATTTTATTTTTCCATTCCTTGTGTCTAAATCAACATTTTCCTGTTAAGTTTCATAGTCTGAATTATAAATTCTGATTTTGAGCGTATGTTCTGGGGAACATCGCGTTATCATTTTGCCCAAATGTCTGTAATTTTCGAATTTTTCGCCAAAAATGGTCTCAAATGATTAGGTTCGACTCCCTGATCAAGAATTCGAGGTCAAATTTGATTCTGTCCGGCCGGCCGTTGCCACGATAACTTGAGAACGGAGAGAGATAGCGACTTGAAATTTTCAGGGTAAATGGCGCGTCCCAATACGTCGGACAAGTTCGTCAATAGGCATAATCGGCCCTATGGTTTCCGAGTAATACTTTTTTCTACAACCAATACTAATCTTATATAATTGAAACCTGGTGAGTAGTTGTAGAATATAAACAAAAGGACGTTTGTCAAATTTTGTAGAGTCGTATCGCTAGAAAATTTTTAAAATATCATTAAAAAATATTATTTAAGTCACGATAACCTAAGAACGGAAAGAGATAGCAACTTCAAATTTTCAGGTTAGGTTGAGAATCTGAATGCGCCATTTGAGATTGTTTATAGGCATAATCCGCTAAACTGTTTTAGAGTTATACCCCTCTGAAATTTGATTGTTATTTCCCCAATAACTCGAAAAATACAAAACCGATCCAATGCAAACAGGGTTATTAGTTGTAGAATGGCAACGCAAAAACTCTTGCAAAATTTCGTGAGGATCGTATAACTAGAAAAGTCTTAGAAAATCACAGAAAATTATTGAAAAAAAAAATTATATATCTGAAACTATTCGTCGGACATCGCTGAAATTTTGCGAGAGCCTTCAGAACCTAACTCTATTACCAAGTTCCAAGTTTGAACATGATTGGATCTATATTGTTGGAGATCCGGGCAGCCTTGTGTGAGTTCAGTAACTGGATGGGTGACCATTGCCTCGACAACTCTCGAACGAAAGGAGATGGGGACTTTCAATTTCCAGGATAGGTTGCACATATGAATGGGAGAGTTAAGTTCGCTGTTGGCCATAATCGGCCCAACGGTTTCGGAGTTATACCCATCTGGAATATTATTTCCTCGATAAATCAAACAATGTAGACTCTATCGAATTGAAGCTTGGTAACTAGTTGTCGAATTTACCATGGTAAATTTGATTAAGAGTGTCCAATACAGGAGAACAGACAATATAATTCATCATGGTGAGAGAACATACGCGCAAAAGCTTTTGACTTCACGTTAGTGGTTGAACCAATATTTTTAGTCTTGAGATTCTTGAGAAAGTCGAAAAATATCGACAAAACGTCGACTTTGTTTGTATTCATTCAAGTCCTAACCTTGTGAAATCTACCCCCAATAATTATGGAAGGACGTGAAACGCAATTCATGATTTCACAAAAATATGAATAGTCAATTTGGACGGAATTACCACCAACTTCTTCATAGAAGTACAATTGTCGAAAGAACAAGTTCAGAAGTATTTACCATTCAAAAGATAAATTTCATTATTTTCACTACATCTTCACGCTCCCTTTTTCCATATTATCAGTATTAAATTAACCATGAAAGGAATTATTTATTAGCGTGCAACAAACTATGTATTACTCTGGCTTCAAATGATCTCATTTCGTGGAGCGTGTGTGTATCTGAACACTCAACAGATATCGAAATAATCCGGTTCAAAGCATTTAAATGCAATATCCAACAGAATTATTCCGGCAACACCGCAAGGGCTTTGTTTGAGCATAGGAACATTTAATTTTATACAGATGGGCTTTGCGTAACATTGATAATATACTGGATTTCTTATCATTAGTGAAACATATTCATGAACGTATAAATTATATACACTCCCCGCATAGCCCCCCTTACCTGGGCTTCAAGTGGCCGAAGGTATGTGTCGGGCTTGGCATAGATAGCCATATGCGCAAGATGCATAGAATAACAAGGTGTGGACACTCCCTACTAATTCCTGCTAAAATTTTCGGCCGAAAAACGGACCAAGAACTGTCAAATCACGTACTTTATGTACTACTTCACTTTATTAACGATGGTGCCGCTAGGGTCGATTTCGAAGATTCTGACAAGCGAATAAATGAAAACTGACAAGCGACAAAGTTCACTTTTCACCGTTGCTAGTTCGTAAATTCAAATTAAAAGAATATAATGAAGCAGTTTATTGAAAAATCAATCCATTTTTTGATTAATCAGATATCTGTTCGGAGATAATATGTAAACCACATTGGTTTGGAACAGAAATTTCATCTTGCCAAGACATAATGAGGTCAAATAAGGGATTTATCAGTAAAGGAGTTTCTTTGGAACATTTTGAATGGAACTGTAAATGAAGAAATCTGTGAAATCATTATTTTTCCATTACGAAAGATCACATCCAACGTCATTAGAGTACAAGCATTTAATTTATGTATTTTGAAATACATTGAATGATACAGAATTTTCTGTAATACCTCTACATACAATATCTTTCGATATCATATTATTATTCAAATGTAGTAATTCCTTTATCATGTAAGGCTCTTTTAAATTGAGCATTTTACTTATTATATTATATGTATAATTTGAAATTTCATCAAAACATTCTCATGTATACAGCATTTTTTCAGTCACCCAATACCCCTTGACAACTTTTCATGTTCTCAGCAATTAGATTGCTGAATATAGATATTTAATTCGATAGCTATTATTCAGAACTAAGTATATACTGATGAAATATCGAAAAATGATTCATTAAATTGATAAACTAACCAAATAGAGGGTAGTGTACTACGTTTCAATCTTTTATTCAATATACATATATTCGCTGGAAAAATATTTTGAACAAACAAATGTTCTAATTTTCGATACCCTACCTCTAGCACAAGCCAGTTGCCATTCTTGTCGTTTAACAATATCCTTGAAACAAATAATATTATAGTATAAGAGCGCCAAAAAGAATGACGCCTTAGGAAAGCTATTCAAATTGATGAAATCACACTGTGTGGTTGCTCTGAACTTTGTTCTCTGCTAGTCCTTTCATCGTTCACAAATAATATTGTTAGTTTTCATAACATGGCATTTCATTCCTTCTCAATATATAACTGAATTGTATAATGAATATAATTATTAATCAATAGAGTTATATCTTAATTTCAACTGTTAAAACAGTTAATGTTCATCAACCGGCAAGATTATAGTAAATCAACAAGTCTTACGTTCTCCTATGTTGATTTATTAACAATTAACGGTATCAGCGATCTTTCAATATTATTAATATTAAAATTAATAACTATCTTGATACTAGAAATCTGCCCCTGATCCGGTAAGAATATACAATTGTTAAAAAAATATATTCGCATAAAAACGAAGTATTTTCGAAATGAAAATAGTATTTGATTAAAATGGTTCTGGATTGGGAACTTCCAAAACTCTGGTGGCGGGATTCGGCAACTAACCACGCTAGTAATAAATGTAAACAATCTCGTGTTGGACAGGTCAGTCGACGAAGTTTGACCGAAATTTTCATGGAAAATTTAAATTATAATTGACTTGAGATCATTGTTGGATTACTTTGTGATATAGATTCAAATATTGATCATTATACAACTAATTTTATGGCACTTGATTGATATAAAGACTACAAACTACAACCAGTAAGTATATTCATATATGTTTGTCAAACTTACATTATATTTAAAAGTTCTTTCAGTTACTATTTGCGAATGATTAAGAAGGGACTCAGTTGATTAGAATTTCTGGAGTACATAGGAGCTTCAACTTCTAATTCTAGAGTCCTTGTAGAAGGAGAAGAGGTTCTAAATGTAGATCATGTAATCGTGTGTGACAAAACAAATTGTGGTCCCAGTTTTATAGACATTTGTTCTTTCTGTTAACAAAGTAGTGCCCTTAATTCAGTACCACATAAAATTGATGGCCCATTAATGTGGAGAATGGTAAACTTAAAATAGAAGGTATATTCTTGTAAAGTCGGAGCATGGAGGAGGTGTAAACATATTACTGATGTATTAATTAAAGTTCAGGTGCATGATGTTCTAGTTTATTTATGAGAATATAGTGTCAAATTGAACCAGATAAAGCTTTTGTAAAACAGTTACCAATAATTGAAATGATTTTTTCAAAATATGATACATATATTATGTGAAAAGAATTATTAACAATAAGTGTAATGTTTGAGGTATAATAAAGATTATCTGGATGTAGTTCCAGGTTAAGTACTCTTCGGTCTATTAGTTATCCTTCTAACGCATTTCCAATATTGATATTTGGTTTTCCGGAGGTAAGAAGTGAAAACTCAAACCTATTCATTTTGGCATTTTTTTCGCCCATGAATTGCATTGAGGCACACAACAATAGTCGTTTCTGGTCGAAGACATATTAGGCAGGATAATATTCACTATTTCAACTCGAATGTTTCTTTCAAACAAAAGTTTATTGACGAATACTGAACAATTAAACTCGAGCACGTGGCTCATTACTAGCTTGGTTAGTTGCCGAATCTCGCCACCAGAGTTTTGGAAGTTCCCAATACTCGTTCAGAGTTCACACAGCAAACATTTGACTTACTTTCGGCGCGGCAAACGAATTTCCACAAGAAACTGGAATAAGCAAAGATTCAGATTTAATTTGACATGTCGGTAATTTTGTCCATAAAATTTCTACTGCCGGCATCTATCGGCGAAAATTGAAGTAAAACAAAATCCTTGTATTTTGACAGTATTTGGACCGCAAATCGGCCGAAAATATGTCAAAGAGTGTCTTCACCATGTATTCTATGCATCTATCATATGCGTATATATATATATATATATATATATATATATATAGAACCTTTATGTTAATTGCTGTAAAATCAATTTTTTTTTTTTTTTTAACTTTTGTTTAAGGGTTAGCAGCAAGAAAGCCAGTCACACGATCTTTTTAGCAACTTCCTATATTTCGGTGGACATTGCCACCATCCTCAGGGATCTACAATAATTATTTCAATCAAAAACATTGCCACAAAAGGTAGACAAAAACTTACAGCTAGTGATCACTAATAGCAAACGATCTCATGGAACCAACAACGAAATAAACAGCAACATGGAACAGAGCACAGCTCTCCACCACTTTTACGATATTTTTATAGTAGCTGATTTCTTAAATTTGATCCAATAACTGCATTAAAATATAAATTACACATCAATTACTTTAAACTTTATAAACCTAACCTTAATGTCACGTCAAGAGCAGGTTTTACACCAGTAAAACAAGACAAACAGTCCAACACACACAGGGACAAAAGTCTATCGAACAAAGCACAGAATATTTATTCAGCTGCTCTTTCTCTTGTCAAAAGTGAGGACGTAGTTATAAATGCTGCTTACACCTTTTTTGTCAGCTTGTTCATTCCTAGTCAATGGTTCTTCTGTAATGTAGCATTTTTCTAAAAACCTCCTGTTTTTTTCTTTTCTATGTCTATTTAAAATTTTAACTTGGTCATATCTTATGTTGTGACCTGTATTTGACACATGTTTGGCTAAGGCGCACTTTTCCGGATGAAGTCTAGCATCACTCCTGTGCTGGGTTAACCTTTTTGAAAGATGTTGATTCGTCTGCCCAATGTAGACTCTCTCACAGTCTGCACAGGGTATATGATATATGACATTGTAATTCCATTTTAACACTACATGCTACTGCTGGCTTTAACGAAATTCTTTGCAGAAGTCTTAGCATTGCTAAAGGCAATTTTAATTCCTTTTTTCTGTATTTTCAGGATTAGAGCAACCTTATCTGTTAAATTTTCGATGAAGGGAAGGCTTAAATAGATATTATGATCCAACCCTTCTACATCGTCTGTTCTCTGAGCCTGATCTGTAGGTGGAGGTCTGGGTACATTATTCCAAATCCTATCGATGAACTTTGCAGAGTAGCCATTATCGAGTAGTATACCCTTACACCGTTGTAGCGCTGCATGTCTTTTAGCTGTAAATGTAATTGTATCCTTGAAGACATCATTAAAGACATCTAAAGTGTCAAGAACCCTGTTAGCTGGAACCGTCAGGATGAGGTCATCCACATATTGGAAGATGAAAGGTATGGGCCATTGTAACTCAGACTTAACGCTGTTAATTATTTTTGTCATGATGATGTTTGCCAATATTGGACTTAAATTACTACCCATAGGGCACCCAGATTTCTGTTTATAGAATTTTTTGTTGTATGTGAAATAATTTGAATTAAACAGAAAAGTTATAAGTTCCATGAACTGGTCTTTTGGAATCTTGGTATTGGATTCTATTCTTTGCCACTCCTCACCCAACACCAGCAGCACCAATTCCAAGGTAATGTTAGTGAAGAGTGACACTGCATCAAACGATGCCAATTCATATTCATCACTCAACTGAACAGAACCAATCCTCTCAACAAATTCTGTAGAACTCCTTACCGAGAACTCAAAGAATCCCCCAAATGAACTCTTCAAAACATTGGCAATGTAAATACTCATTTTTGTAGTAGGTGAATCTATTGTTGAAACAATGGGTCTCCCAGGACAATCTTCTTTATGTGCCTTTATTAGAATGTAGAAACTTGGTGGACGTGAAGTGTAAGTATTGATATTCCTCGATTCCTCGGTACTAATGTATCCACTCTTCTTTAGAGTGCTTGACAGCATGTTGTTCTTCCGCATGATAGAGTCTGTAGGGTCTTTTTTTAGAATTTCGTACACATTAGTATCTTCAATCAATCTGTCAACTTTTTCTGTGTACTGTTGTTTGGTTAGAACAACTGTAACGTTGCCCTTGTCTGATTTACACACAACTAGGTCTGGATTAGTTTCAAGAATAAGGATAAGGATAAGGAACTTAACAGAAAGGAAGTTGCCAGATAATGTGAGAGTTGTACTTTCGTTGGGTCCCAAATTCGCTTTAAGCAATTAACATAAAGGTTCATAATATACTATGGGTTTTTTCCAAGACATTGCTTCAAACCACGGACCAGAAGCTGTGACTACTCTGAAGGAGTGGGCAAAAATCAACACGAAGCTTAGCCATGGTAGGAACAGAAAAATTTTTCTTATAAATTGCAAGAATAAGGGCATTACTCCCAAGCACATTACAGATAATGTCCAAACATTGAGTACCAACCTCTCTATGCAAGAAGTAGGTGCAGGAAAAGATATAATGCGCCTTAACAAGAAATTAAAGCTAAAGGTAATAAGACTTGAAATATCGTTGACAGTAAAGCACATTAAAAAGTTGGAAGAACGGTTACAACATATAGTCAGTAAAGCTAAAGATCTAATACCTGATCAAATAATCTCAAGCTTTGAACAAAAGATGATAAGTTCATATAATAAAGAGTTCAACAAAATCAAAAATCATCACCTTAAGAAGGACAATAATCTGTACAAGAAGGAAACATCTAAAATTGAAGGTAAAGAAGCCTGGATAAGGAACTTAACAGAAAAGGAGTTGCCAGATAATGTGAGAGTTGTACTTTCGTTGGGTCCCAAATTCGCTTTCTGTCCATCTATAAGGGAAATTAGGGTCAGGGAAATATTAGCTGAAGTTGAAAATGGTATATCCAGTTTTCCTGAAAAAGAATCCAATATTATTAGAGCTAGGGTCACCAATGTGGTTACTAACTATTTCAAGAAACAAGAGAAAGTAACCTCAATACACAACACACTGTTTCTGGAAACAAAGGAATTTCTTGAAACTAATCCAGACCTAGTTGTGTGTAAATCAGACAAGGGCAACGTTACAGTTGTTCTAACCAAACAACAGTGCACAGAAAAAATTGACAGATTGATTGAAGATACTAATGTGTACGAAATTCTAAAAAAAGACCCTACAGACTCTATCTTGCGGAAGAACAACATGCTGTCAAGCACTCTAAAGAAGAGTGGATACATTAGTACCGAGGAATCGAGGAATATCAATACTTACACTTCACGTCCACCAAGTTTCTACATTCTAATAAAGGCACATAAAGAAGATTGTCCTGGGAGACCCATTGTTTCAACAATAGATTCACCTACTACAAAAATGAGTATTTACATTGCCAATGTTTTGAAGAGTTCATTTGGGGGATTCTTTGAGTTCTCGGTAAGGAGTTCTACAGAATTTGTTGAGAGGATTGGTTCTGTTCAGTTGAGTGATGAATATGAATTGGCATCGTTTGATGCAGTGTCACTCTTCACTAACATTACCTTGGAATTGGTGCTGCTGGTGTTGGGTGAGGAGTGGCAAAGAATAGAATCCAATACCAAGATTCCAACAGACCAGTTCATGGAACTTATAACTTTTCTGTTTAATTCAAATTATTTCACATACAACAAAAAATTCTATAAACAGAAATCTGGGTGCCCTATGGGTAGTAATTTAAGTCCAATATTGGCAAACATCATCATGACAAAAATAATTAACAGCGTTAAGTCTGAGTTACAATGGCCCATACCTTTCATCTTCCAATATGTGGATGACCTCATCCTGACGGTTCCAGCTGACAGGGTTCTTGACACTTTAGATGTCTTTAATGATGTCTTCAAGGATACAATTACATTTACAGCTGAAAGAGAAAGTGATGGAACCGTTCCCTTCCTTGATACTTTAGTTATTAGATGTGAAAATAACTCCGTTATTACAGACTGGTATCGGAAACCATCCAGCTCAGGCAGACTGTTAAATTACCATTCATATCATCAACTTCACATAAAGATCAATTTTGTACTGGGCACAAAAAAACGAATTGAATCTGTAGCCCATCCCTCTAAAAGACATGCAGCGCTACAACGGTGTAAGGGTATACTACTCGATAATGGCTACTCTGCAAAGTTCATCGATAGGATTTGGAATAATGTACCCAGACCTCCACCTACAGATCAGGCTCAGATAACAGACGATGTAGAAGGGTTGGATCATAATATCTATTTAAGCCTTCCCTTCATCGAAAATTTAACAGATAAGGTTGCTCTAATCCTGAAAACACAGAAAAAAGGAATTAAAATTGCCTTTAGCAATGCTAAGACTTCTGCAAAGTATTTCGTTAAAGCCAGCAGTAATGTAGTGTTAGAAAGGAATTACAATGTCATATATCATATACCCTGTGCAGACTGTGAGAGAGTCATTTCCACTTATTGATATTACTCCGCATGATCCATATTTCTATATATTCTATATATATATATATATATGTATATATATATATACTTAAATATCAACACATGTGAGACCCGCGGTAGCCAACAGACAACCTGAGACCCATATCAGAATATAACTTTTTTGAAATATTTTTTTCATTATTACAAGGTTATAATGGTTCTTATTGCGCATATCGTAAGAGGGGAAGCTTTTTCAAAAAACTGTTGAAAAAGAAATATCCAAAGAACTTCCGAGACCCGTTATATATCAAACACTAATGCGAGGCCCTCAGTGTATATTCTGGTATATTCTTCACACTTGCGAGTCCCTCCAACGATGCCAAATCTAAACATAACAAAAAATTGAATAAATAGTCGAGACAATGAGCCCGCGAAGGCGCGAAATGCAGATAATATTAAAGTCGAACTCGCAAGTCAGATTGTGAACTATGTATATTAATTATTCTCCATTTTATATTATGATTTCATAGAATACTTTGATTATAATTTGCTGATGTATATAAATCCAACATGAGATGAGTCATAGACCTACATTTTGAATTTAATTACAAAAATTCTTGAGAATTGACGTACAGAAGCGAAATTGAAAAATTGGTTCAAGCCCTCTGGACAGGAGCTTTTTGGCGATCTTGTTCAAACAGACAAATTACATATATCTCCGAAAGTATTGGTTTCTCAGAGTTGGGAATTATAGCCATGGATTCTTATGATAGAACTCATTAAAGAACTTAAATTTAAAAAAAATGTCGTTTACAAAAAAATGCTTCAGAAATTAGCATAAAAAAGAGCAATCTACAAAGCTTCAATGATTTGATGCTTCAAAAATTGTCATTAAATTTATTTATCAAGATTAAATGAGCAATCTGCAATGATTCAAACTTGAGGAATGGGTTTTTGCAACTCACACTCGGTGCATAGTTTACACAACTCGAAATACCTAAGGAAAATATCATCGAAATGTCTAGAGCAATGCTGGAGACAATCATAGCAGATTGTCCATTTATTCCTGATATTTGGTAGGTAGAGGATGATGAAGAAAAAATTATTTTAATATTTCAAGATATATTAATACAACACTATCCTCTTTTCATAATTTAAAATTTAATAGTTCATACCACTTACATATTCTTTTCTGTATTATGGACCTGAACTCAAGATAAAATGTTTGATACACAAATGTAGATCCTTATTCCAGCATATTTTTGCTAGCAACATTATGAAATTACTGTATATAGGAATATGTCTCACAACTCATTAAAATGATCCAATTCTAAATCTTCTGGAACATCATCCCCATATTTATACATAAATTATTCAATATGTAATCAGTCAATATTATTTTCAGTTTCAAAACAGTCTTGTATATATTAATAAATTGAAGAATCGGATACTTGTTTTCCAACAGAAAATATTTTCAAACTACGATAGACAAGTCTCTAATAGCTAGATAAAATAAATGACATTTATGAACAGTGAACACAGACAGATTCTGTGTTCACATTTGGTGAATACACAGAACTACGATGTATTATTGAAATTTTGAAATATCATATATCCGAAAGTATTAGCTTGTTAGAGTCGAAAATGACAACAATGGATTCTTATGATGAAACTCCATCTTAAAAAATATTTAATGCAAAAGTTGTAATGAAAAAAAAAATTTTTTTTTCGTTATTCCGAAACTATTAGGCCGATTTTGCCCAATAACCAAATTAACCGAGATATTTATCCCTCAAACCTACTTTGAAAATTCAACCTGTCTAGCTCATTTTGTTCGAGAGTCATCGTGTTAACAGAGGGCCGGCCGGCCGGACAGAATCGATTTTGACCACGGATTCTCGATCAGTGAGTCGAACCAAATCGTTTGATACCATTTTCATCAAAAAATTCGAAAATTAGAGACATTTGGACAAATTGATAAGTTCTCTGTTCCGAGGAACAAGAGCGTCAAAAAGTGGGAAAGCCCTGTGAACAGGAGCTTTGGCACTCTTGTTCAAACTTTGACAAATCATAACTCTGAAAGTTTTGATTTCTCCGAGTTGGGAATAATATCAATGGATTCTTATTTAATTTATTTCATGATGCAGTTCTATCATTAGATTCCATTGATATAAGTCCCAACTCTGAGAAACCAATACTTTCGGGGATATAATTTGTTTCACATTAGGATTGCACCTAGATCTGAAATGGTCTTCAATTTTTTGGCGCTTTTTTTCCTCGGAACAGAGTGCTTATCAATTTGTTCACATGTCTTAAACAATTTAGTGCGACTCACTGATCAAGAATCCGTGGTCAGTATCGATCCGCCCGTAGATACGATAACACTCGAACGAAATGTGCGTCGCGACATTGTCCTAGGGGCGTCGCACGTTGATTGCGACCGAGTCTAGTGAGCTGCTGACGTATTACTAGGCTAGTACTAAAATTGGTAAATATTTTTGGGGGCTGAGTTAAGGGGCGTCGTACAAAAATGGCAAAGTGCCAAGGGCGTCACATTAAAAATAAGTTTGCAAAGCCCTGAGCTAGACAGTTGAAATTTTCCGAGTAGGTTTGGGAGATTAATATCTCGGCTAAGTTCGTTATTGGGCAAAATCGACCAGATGGTTTCGGAGAAACAAAAAAAAAATTTTTTATACTACAAATTTTAAATTCAATTTTTTTTCAAGATGTAGTTTCACCATAAGAATCCATTGATATCATATTCAGCTCTAAAAATCTAATAATTTCGGAGAAATGATTTTGCACAATTTCAATAATAAATCGTACTTCTATGTTTTCCCAGAATGCTATGAATTATTATATGATCTGTGTTGATACATGTCAACTCATTTTCCTGAGACATGACAAGTCGAATTCATTTCGGCTATCGTAGAATTATGAGGATTATAATATGATATCATACATTATATGATATCATACATTTTGGGTGATATTTTAATGCCCATGGTTAATCCATATGATGATGGGAATGGTATTGGTAAGTTAATAATATTGAGTTAAGAATATCTCCAGTAAAAACAAAACTAGAATATTGGCTAAAGTTTCAATTGATATAATAATTTTCAGAGTGGATTTGAGGGAAGAATATATCGTTCATCATGAATTGAGGAATTAATATCTCGGATGAGTTCGTCATTGGGTAGAATTGGTCTATTGGTTTTGGATGAATAATTTTTAGCACTCTTGTTGAGTTTAAATTCTTCTTTATTTTACCTATAAAGTATTTTACTTAGTAATTGAAGAAAGGCATTAGATATCTCTCACAATTTTGCTGGAAATCAGTTCTGGTAATTTGTAATGAGGAAATTTCAGAAAATGTTTTTTTCCATAATATTCAAAATATTATGTAATTCAATAATAGTATTTGTCTCTCCCAGATATTCAGGAAGTCGGTCGTAATTTCGTTTTTCCGTATCAATATCAACATCATCTCTTGTCTTATTCAGATAACTTTAAACTCATTACAGTCCTGCGAGACCTTGTCAGAATTTTCACGATGTTCTGGGGAATATCACGTTATCATTTTGCCCAAATGTCTGTAATTTTTTAATTTGGCCGTTACCACAATAACTTGAGAGCGGAAAGAGAGAGCGACTTTAAATTTTCAGGGTAGGTGGCGCATCTCAATACGACGGTCGAGTTCGATAATGGGTATAATCGGCCAACGGTTTCCGAGTAATAATTTTGTTTTCAACTAATACAAATCCGATCGAATTGAAACTTGTTGAGTAGTTGTAGAATACAAACCTGAGGACGTTTGTGAAATATTGTGAGAATCATATGAGTAGAAAATTTTAGGAACATTATAAAAAAATATTATTTATGTCAAGATAACCTGAGAAAGGAAAGAGATAGCAACTTGAAATTTTTAGTTCAGGTTGTGACTCTGATTGAAACACTTAAATTTGTTTATTGGACATAATCAGCCAAACGATTTTGGAGTTGTACCCATCTGAAATTTGGTTCTTATTTCCTCAATAACTCGAAAAATACTAAACCGACCCAATTCAAACAAGGTTATCTATTGTAGAATGCCAGCGTTAAAATTCTTGCGAAATGTAGTGAGAATCGTATCACTAGAAAGTTTTTAAAAAATCATTGAAAATCCATGAAAAAAATCCTATATATCAGAAATTGTTCGTCCAACATCGCTGGAATTTTTCGGGAGCCTTCAGAACCTAACTCTACTGCCAAGTTCCAACTTTGAACACGATTGGATCTATATTGTTGGAGATCCGAGCAGCCTTGTTTGAGTTCAATAGCTGGATGGGTTTACCGATTGTATGAAAAACAAACATTTCGTAATTTCGAGATAGTTAACCGTTCACCGAATTAATAATTCCAAAAATGGATGGAATATAATATGCAGATAATTCAACATCATTTCAAAATATTCGTCTTTAAGTCTTAGACACTATGAATCTACTAAAACAAGAAAATTTAGAGTCGTGTAGTTACACGACTCATTAACACTTATGAATGAGTAAAGTCAATAGTTTTTCGGGAATTTAGAGAAACCAATAATTCACTGAAACAATTGGAAAATATCGCGGGGCAGTCAATAGTAAATATTTAAATGGTTAATCTATCGTATGATCGTGTGTGGAAATGGCAATAACTAATGAATAATGAATATTATTATTTGATAAATTTTCATTTCAATGTATCTGATTCTGAGAAAGATAATAATATATTGACCCAGTGTATGATGACACTTTCATAACTATTATTTGCCAAATCAGTGAACTTCTATGTTGATTTCCAGTTCATCTAGCCGAAATCGTATTAAAGCTATAATAAATCTACTCAGAGCTTTTTGAAAACCACCGTTAGTGTACTGAATGATCTATAGAGCAGTGTTGTCAGATTGGCGGGACTCTCATCTCACAGCAACCTGCTTTATTGAGAATATATACTCTGGATCTCGCAAAGTATATACAGAACTTCTACAGCGCCATCTGAAGCGAATTCCCATTAACTAAATTCCGTGTAAGTTGAGGCTTATAACAGACATCCGAGTCCAAAAAATTTTCTGGGGGAGACATCAGGGAGCTGAGGGGGGGCCCTAAGGAGTCCATTTGCACCAAAAAACAATGCGAGACCCGGAAAGGGGCCTCACATGTACAAAACGGGTCTCACTTGTTACCAACCCATATACCATTTTGGGACTCAGTTGTCCCTTAGTTACATCTATATATATATATATATATATATATATATATATATATATATATATATATATATATATATATATATATCCAACTACCTGCTGGGCGTCCATACATTATGAAATTACTATTCTCCGGGCGTCCGGCTACCCCGAAGCGTCCGTATATGGACGCTCTGTTGAAATTCAATGTTAAGATGCTCATGGGTCTTGGATCGACTCTAAGTGTCGTATGGCAAAATTTGTCGTGGACGCCTGGATATCGATTGGACATGCGAGTCCTGTATACTGCTGTTTACTTTTAGTACAACACCTGGCTCGATAGAGGCGCTGCGTGCAGTTGGCGTATATTGGTTCCCGTATAGTTTTTTCCAGTCTCTCGATTTGTGGGCGTCCGCCCGATCTGACAACGTGGAGAATCGTCGCTGGTGCATTTAATTCTATTGAATATTAGGTTTGAATTCATTCTGGAATCTCAAGGTTGCTGAATGGTGGGGTGACATCATGAACACCTGCATCTATGCTGATGGCTCTCGTTTGGGATTCTTTGGTTATTTTCTTCTAGAATATCGCATTGGATAATATCTGCGAAATTTTTGTTTAGGGATTTTGAGATATAAGAAGTAAAATATTATTTTCAACCGGATGGACTAATGCCCTCCTTTATTCTGCTTCATCTTCCTTGTGCTTTTATAAAAAAGGATTTTATTGAAAGATTCATTCAGAATGTGAAGTTCTCATACCTTAAACCTCACTATATCTCAAAAAAATGTTATTGTATTATGTTGTGCATGCAATAATATTAAAAAATTTCTCCTTGATAGCTCTCTTGGGGTTTGTCTCAATCGCTAAGTTCACCTCGCTTATTGCAGTGCATGGAATGGTTAATAAAAAATATACTATCTACCACAAATTATAAATGATACTTAAAATAATAAAATGCAAACAATTCATCTGAGTGAAGGAAAGAAGTTTCTGAGACTATTTCGAATGAAAATCGCTGCTGGGATTATTATTTCCTCCATTATGATCAATCATAATGAACGTGGTTTCGAAACTATCTCTATTGAATAATTGGAAATATAGTTACGAAACCTCGAGCCGGACACTCAAAATGCGATTACATTTTTAGTGTTCGTGTATGAAATTGAGTAGAACGAGTGAATAATTCATGTTCCTTCACGTCCTTCTACTACATTCCGTTTTCTAAATGTCCACAACCCAGCTGGTTTTGCCTTTTTTCAACATCGACAAGTTCCTTCATTCGCTCTCCTAAAATGAAGCGTTTCTCTATTTTGGAAAAATTTTTATGAGGTTTTGCTGTATTGTTCTCATTACAAGATGAACAATTCTCTCGAGAGTATTACTCAATTTCATCTATATTGTCGTATAATACTTGTACCCACGTTTTACTATAATCTGTGTTTTCGAATACGAACCACTTATTACAAGCAAAAATGTTAATTTACAGAATAAACTTCACCAAGTTTGCATTTTTGCGCGTATGTTCTGGGGAACATCGCGTTATCATTTTGCCCAAATGTGAATTTGAGGTCAAATTTGATTCTGTCCGGCCGGCCGTCCGGCCGTCCGGCCGTTGCTACGATAACTTGAGAACGAAATAAGCTAGGGACTTGAAATTTTCAGGGTGGGTGGCGCATCCCAATACGACGGACAAGTTCGTTAATGGGCATAATCGGCCCAGTGGTTTCCGAGTAATAATTTTGTTTTCAACCAATATAAATCCGATCAGATTGAAACTTGATGAGTAGTTGAAGAATATAAACCTAACCACGTTTGGAAAATTTTGTGCGAATCGTATGGCTAGAAAATTATTAAAAAATTATTAAAAAATATTTTTGTTGTCACGATAACTTGAGAACGGAAAGAGATAGCGGCTTCAAGATTTCAGGTTAGGACTCGACATTTCAGTTTGTTTATGAGCATAATCGGCCAGACGGTCTCAGAGTTATAGCCATCTGAAATTTCCTGAAATTTGGTGGTTTTTTGTTTCTCATTAACTCGAAAAATACTCAACCGATTGAATTCAAACATGGTTATTAGTTGTAGAATGCCAACGCAGAAATGGTTGCAAAATTTGGTGAGGATAGCATGCGTAGAAACTTTTTAATAAATCATTGAAAATAAAAAGAAATTCTATATATCAGTAACTAATTGTTTGAAATCGCTGAAATTTTGCAAGAGCCTTCATAACCTACCCCTACTGCCAAATTTCAAGTTATATTACGATCGGTTAAATATTGTTGGAGATTCGAGCAAGTTATATTATAGTATGAGTAGTATATAACATAGAATCTATGTTTACCTAGAATAGGAAGAGTAGTGTTACAATATTAATTCATACTCAGCATAGTTTACATTTGTGTGAAAATGGTTATAATGTTCATTATTATTCGAGTTGTTAAGACTTCAACATTGTCCTTTCCTCGAGATAATCACAAATAAAGTTTTTAAAAAGCATCGAGTCTTTGTCAAAAACATAAGTGGCGCAGTCGGTAGGATTGTCAAAACGGTGTTTGAGGCCCAAAATTGCCAAAATAATACACCGGTCGTTTCAACGTTCATTTGACAATCGACAACAAAACGAACTTGGTCATCGGCAGGCATCGATTGAACAGAAATCGTCAACGTACCACCAGGATCAAGCAGAAGAAAGCTTTTGGGTAGAGAAATTATAGATCAGTACGGAGATTCTGTCAACGAATCTGCTGTCTATAATCGTTGTATCTCCCATTGCTGAAGAAAAGAAGAAAGAAAACATCTTTATGCAGACCTTTGCGACAGTCACCTGCGGAATCCTCGCCACAGCCTTCATCGTCTCGCAATGTGCAGACATAGCAATTACACATATCACAGATAACCCAGGGTTACTGCCTTTAAAGTTAGGTAGATCTAAGTTAGTAGATAGGTACTGGTCTTTAATACAAATATTCGATTTAAATATTGTTAAGATGGAATTTAATCATTTAGTTTCTAATTATAGTAAGCTGAATACTTCTTTCCATAATTCTCTTCATGGTAAAAGTTATGTTCGAGAAATTAATAACTATAAGTATATTTTGGATTATAAAATAGAGGATACGATTAGCAAATTCCTTCTCTTGAACATTGGAGACACTCATAGGAGAAAAAGGGGTTTAATTAATGGTCTAGGTACAGTATGGAAATCAATAACAGGTAATTAAGACCAAACAGATGCTGATAAATACGACAGTGCAATAGAAAATATTAAGAGTAATCAACAAAAAATTCTAAATGTGGCAAACTCTCAAATAAGTTTTACTGAAAAAGCTATCGATACATTTAATAATTCAATGAATAAATTTCAAAAAAATCAATTTCTCCTGGAAAGTAGAATTAGCCAGATCAATTCCTAGATGAACAATATGAGTTTAGATTCATGGGATGACTTTACTTTCGTTATATTAAATGCTGTATTTACACACCTAATAGGTGCCGTTAGTATAATTAGTGACATTTTAAATAATATAGAAATAGCCATTTCTTTTGCTAAGTTAAATTATGTACATTCCTCCATTATTACTCACAAAGAACTACATAAAGAATTATCCATTATCGAATCTCATCTCAAACAGGGTACATTACCTTTATCTTTGAATGAAGAGCATATCATCTCGGAATACTATTCAATAATAAATATTAAATGTTATATTAGTAATAATCAAGTAAAATTCATTTTAGAAATTCTCTTAGGCAGGGAGGAGTTATATTATAGTATGAGTAGTATATAATATAGAATCTATGTTTACCTAGAATAGGAAGAGTAGTGTTACAATATTAATTCATACTCAGCATAGTTTACATTTGTGTGAAAATGGTTATAATGTTCCTTATTATTCGAGTTGTTAAGACTTCAACATTGTCCTTTCCTCGAGATAATCACAAACAAAGTTTTTAAAAAGCATCGAGTCTTTGTCAAAAACATAAGTAGCATTCTTGTGTGAGTTCAGTAGATGTGTGACCGTTGCCTCGATAACTTTCGAACGAAAGGAGATAGGGACTTGCAATTTTCAGGGTAGGTTGAGTATCCGAAAGGGAGAGTTGAGTTCGTTTTTGGGCATAATCGGTCTAACGGTTTTTGAGTTATACCCATCTGGAATATTATTTCCTTGATAACTCAAAAAATAAATATTCGATCGAATTGAAGCTTGGTAACTAGTAGTAGAAAATCAACATAAAGACGTGTTTAAAATTTTGTAATAACCGTACCCCTAGAAAATTCGCAAAATATGACGAAAAAAAAATTTTAAGAACCGTACCCCTAGAAAATTTAAAAAAAATCACGAAAAAAAAATTGGTACAAGCACTGACTTGAAGTCAGAAGTTTTGCGCGTATATTCTATTATCCATTCTTCTGTATTGGACACCCTTAATCGAATTTACCATGGTAAATTATGTTGTCCATTCTCCTGTATTGGACACTCTTAATTCGAATTTACCATGGTAAATTCGAATTAATTAATTAATGTCACGTGATCTTCACGAATTGTTTGCTTTGGTCTTTTGCATCGAACTACTGAGTTTCAATTTAATCAATTCAGTATTTTTCGAGTTTTTTGACATTTTTTTTGCCACTTTAGGGCCGTCCGGTCAGAACAAAACTTCACAGGCATATGAAGGTCATGATTCTAGAATTTGATGCCAAATTTTAGAAAGATCGAGTAATCGGTTCCCGAAATATTCATAAGAAACGTTTTGACTAAAAACGGCCTTAACTCCGAAACCGCTAGGTGGATTTCGCCCGTTAACGAACTTGTCTGAGATATTCACGCTACAAAACTACCCTGGAAATTTCAATGCTCTAAGTCGTTCCGTTCGAGAGTTATCGTGCTAACGGCCGGCCGGCCGGACCGGACGGACAGTATTGAATTTGACCTCGAATTCTACATCAGGGAGTCGAACCCAATCGTTTGAGGCCATTTTCGAAAGAAAATTCGAAAAATACAGACATTGTTTCGAAATGATAGCACGCTGTTCCTTGCGGAACACGCGCGCAAAAATAATCTAAATTCCGCAAAAAATTTTTAGTCGAAATTTTGAACGAGTGTTTGCGTCTATGTATTCATCTGACTAGCGAGTTGCAATTCAATCTGATTAGTATATTTCGAGTTATTGTGGAATAAAATTTCCTAATTTTCAAAATTTGTTTTTTCCAGCTTAGAGTTATCTGATCATAACAAAACTTCGCCTGCATATACTCGTAAGGGCAATAATTCTACAATTTGGTGCCAAATTTCAGATGGATTGAGTGATCAATTTCAGAAATATTAATAAAAATTATTTAACTAAAAATGGCCATAACTCCCAAACCGCTTTGTGGATTTCGTCCATTAACGATATTAGACGAGATATTTACGCTCCAAACCAACATTGCTAATTTCAACTCTCTAACTCATTTCGTTCTAGAGTTATCGTACTAACGACCAGACGGACGCATGCACAGAATTGAACACTATTATTATTTCCTCGCTAAAAAAAGTCTCGAATTCAATCGAATTCATCCTTAGCAGTCTATAATAAGGGTTTCTCAAATATCACAATAGGTTTTACTTGACACGATACATTCTTATAATCAAATAATAAATATGTTAAATATAATATTAAAATCGATTATGTAGAAATCGGTTGAAGATACTAACCAATAATAGTTTATATCCTTAACATATACAACATGGTCAGACATGATATATAACGCAAATCGAGATAGTATCAAGGCAAATTGAACTCTAAGGTATACATCGGATACCGATAATACAGAAAAACACAGATCTACATCAATACCCATGTTTTCTTTATAGATAAGAGAATAGCTGTTGACGACAAGACCGAAACAAGAATATTATATATCCGGTATTCGACTCAAAGTGACGTGAAATCTTTACTCTTTGGAGAGCATATTCACGTTTACAAATTCGGATTAAATTATGAGTGCTTCAAGCTAAGTGGATAGAGCGAGCCATCTAGTTAGACTGTACTGGAGAGCATTCACTGTCAATAAACAATGCCTTAACTGATATAAGGATACTATACCAAAGTTGATAGAAAAGACAACAGACTCTCCTTGGTCACACAAGCTCCTAGGAACTTCCAAGGGATCTGCTTGGGAAAGACCTAGGAGATTCAGTAAAATCATAATCGTGTCTATAGCAAGTGCGCCAGAGCAGATTGACCTCATATGAAAGTTTTTTTAGCGTTTTTAAATATTTCATATTTTCATAGTGAAGTCAACCTGCATTGGCAGACTTGCTATAGACATAAGTATGATCCTCCGAAGTCTTCTCCAATGGGATTCCTATGAAGTTCATGGGCGCTTGTCCGACTGAGTAGATGCAGTTGTTTTCTGTGTTGACTTTGGTACTGTATCTTTATCGTAGCTTAGGCACTGTTTATTAAACTGACAGTGAATGGTCTCCATTACAGTCTGACTAGATCTACGGCTTGCTCTCATAATTTAATTCAAATTCGTCAACGTGAACAACTGCGCATAAGAGTACTGACTTCATGTTTATCCTTTTTCATATTTTTTCAATTTCCTTTCAAAATTTGGTTAATTTCGACAATGTGGTTTTATCGTAGATCAGAATTAAAAACATATAGCAGTTAGGGGACCCCATTAGGAACGCAAGTGCTTTCGTCTATTCTTCAAATACGTTTCTCCGAATCCACTGTTCACCGAATCTGGTAATTAATAGGACAAACAGGATGGTTTCACATAACACTGTCAATAAAGTTATGAGTTATATGACAATTCTGGCAGCAGCCTACTACTTAGACAAAAAAATAAGAAGAAGTTCGAACTTGCGTAGCTAGACACGATATTTTTGTAGAGTATTATACAATGTTGGATTCGTATTTTTTTCCCTATCTCTCCACGGGGAAAACCAATATGGCTTCCATAAGAAAAATGAAAGTAGACTAACGCGTCTCTGAAGCGATGGAAAATAGAAGATATCTGACGACACCATTTGGATCTCTATATTGGATAATGGCTACAAACCGTATTTCGTGAAGTTATCCCCAGGAATGAATGCGTTATAAAGAGAAAAGGGAAATCTCGATATTTAGTTTTTTTGGGAAATCTCGAGAACCATTTGAGATTTGAGCCACCTTATATTTCTAACGGTTTTCGATATCCCTGTAGTCCCCATTTAGATAGTTCTAACCTTGTATGTAAATTCGTCTAAAAAAAGAGGAAACAGAAGACTCATATGTTGGCTTAGCGCCAGAATCCCATAATCATGTAAGAAAATTTACTTGCGTTCTAGAACAAACAACACCATAAACAGCCACCTCACTCTTCACCAAAAATGCGTAGTTTTAAAGTTGGCCACAATGCCACCGTACGGACGTTTCAACGAAAAAGGTCAATATTTTGATGAAACGGACTAGACCGTTCACAGAGTTGCCATGAATTTGCTTTCTAATCGCCACAATATTGGCTAAGAATCAGACCCATGGCTACTAGTCGTGAACCACTCCCAACGTAATCTATACAACCCAAATACAGTCACCTCTCATCTGCTCAAGTGCAATACACTCATGGTTCAAAGTCCTTTCAAACAAACGTCACTCATAACTCCTATTCTTCACCAGCAGGGGTTAAGGAGATAACGCATCTTCAATCCACGCATGTGCGGACCCTCACAAAAGGTTACAATTGAGTTATAGAATCCTAAACCTCAAAATTCCATTCCCCTCCGACGACAACTTCATTAGTTAAATTACTTCTCGTCTGCTCATGCGCATAACGATAATGACCAAATGAAGCGCATGCATTCAAAAATAATCAGAGGACCATGTTATGGAAACTATTCCACAAAATAGTGGAATATTTCTTCATTTTCTTTAGTCCTACGACCCGCACGAAATTTCGAACAAATGCCCCTTCCAATATAACCCATACCACTTAAAAACTATCCAACAATACAGATAGTACTGGAGAAGATATTCTGCCAAGGCGTTTTTGATGGCCGGATATTCAAAACATAGTTCTATTATATAATCTACTATCCATTCTGATCTTTTAACAGATCCTTCAAGGTGGTGTGATACTCAATAAAGATATTACTGAGAAAGTTTCACTGCTCACGCGTCCCTGCTGACTGGATGCTTGAAACCGAGTTTCATTATATCGTTTACTATCCATTCATATACTTTTAGGGATCTTTTATGGTGGAATGATCTCAATACAGATATCAATGAAAAAGTTCCACTGCCAAAGCGCCTCTGATGGACCGATATTTGAAACCGAGAATTATAATACCTTTCACTATCTATTCAGATCCTTTTACAGAACTTTCAATGTGGTGTGATTCTCAGGAGGAGTAGCATCCTCCACCTCAAAACCCCATACCCCAGTAGTTAAATAACTTCTCGTCTGCTCATGCGCATAACGATAATGCCCGAAAGAGGCGCATGCATTTTGAAACAACTCAAAGACCACGATATGATCACTACTCTGTAAAATAGTTGAACATTCTTTCAATTTTTCAGTCATGCAATCCTCACGGAAGTTTGAACGAGAGCTTGCATCCTCACTCCCAACACAACCCATAAAACCCAAAAACAGTCACTTCTCCTCTGCACATGCGCAATCAACTCGTGGCTAAAAGGCCTTTCAAAAACACACGCCTCACACAAAACTCAGATTCTCCAACACAGTGTTTAAGGAGTGACCGCAATCGTTCGAGATCATTGTCGTCAAAAAGTCCAAACATACAGATATTGTGGTAAAAAGATACCACGCTGTTCCTCGCGGAACAAGCACGCAAAAAGCAGGATTGTTTCTCAAGAGCATAAGGTCATATATTGGGGTTAGATTTCAACTCGATTAGATTTGTAGCTTCGGAAATTTTGAAGAAATTAAATTACAAAGGGCAAAAAATCTTCGAAAACATGGAATTTTACCATTCATAAACTTATCCTCAATCCTTTATATCCCGATATTTAACACATTCTGCACCTCAATTATTTCGTGAGCTATCGTGTACACAGAAGGAGGAACATACAGAATGGAATTTTACCATGGGTACTACAAAAGTAACTACACTCTTGTCCACTATAATTTTTTTGTCGCCTGACAGCTATTCTCGTCGTGGGAGACCACCTCCTGCCCTAAATTGCGAATAAATGATTGGACTTTCTGTAGACCGAACCCACTAAACTCAAATTACCACTGATGCTCTGACAGACAGCTCAAGATATTTGAATCGGAAACTCAAAATTTGTGTTACTTCATTTCCTGGAGAGTTCAAATATTTGAATTTTTCTATGAGAAGTACCTACATTCTATGAGAGACTCCCGTACACTTTCTCACCTGCAACTTCGATTCGAAGAAATCGGCAAATGTGTTTTTAAGAGGAATGAACATTATTCCTTGAAACCTCTGCAATACATAAAAATTGAAGCCTATCAAACCAACCTTCCTCTGATAACAGATGCATTACGAAATCGATTTCAGGAATTTAATGAATATTAACATGGATGATCACGCTCGACTTTCCTTCAGTGATTCAGATTCAAATAATAATTTCGAATCAGAAACTCAGATTTCTTTTTGGCTTGAGATTTGAAAGTAGCTAATTGTTTCGCTAGTTATCCCATTTTATCTCCATTTAGTATTATTAATTAAATTTTAAATGGCTCCGAAAGTAATAAACGGATTTTCTCACTTAAGACGTAAGCCCTTTCCATTCGATTTAGGCGTTTATCCTGAAAATATTAAGTCTCTCGGTCATTCCGTTCGAAACATATTGTGTATACTGATGAATTAAAGAGAGAGTTTAGCTTGACCCTCAATTTTAATGAACCTAGTGCTTTCGACTCATCACTTGAAAAAAATAGAGTACTCTAAAATACGTAGATTATTGCATTCAGCAATGATAAAACACAACAAAAAAATGAATCAGAATCATGATAGTAGTTTGAGGGAGTATCCGCAAATCCAAACAAAAAATCTATAATTGAAATATTTCCACGGTGACTCTACACGTCTGGTATAACCAAAACAACGTGAGTCACATTCCTGTCCTATTGCATTGGAACTATTCCTTTTACTCCTGGCAACGTCGCAGGACGCCCAGTGATCGAGAAACTGGGAAATAATATTCGAACGAGGACGCCGACAAAACGAGAGAATGAAAGTTTACGTGTATACTTACTTTGGACGCTAGTGGAGCGGATAGTGAAATGGCGCTGAGGGGTGTGAGACTGTAACCAATTCTCTGTATCTAAAAAGTGAAAAGATTAAATCGAATTCTATCAGTGAATACTTCAAAGTGGTTATATAAGACATAAGATAATGATAAAAAAAATTGGAGGACGCCCACCGGATGCTTGATGAACGGGCGCCCGGAAATTGGAAGGATGTAAATATATATATATATATATATATATATATATATATATATATATATATATATATATATATATATATATATATATATATAGAAATATGGATCATGCGGAGTAATATATATATATATATGGAAAGGTTTAAAGAAGCCAACTAGCAGAAACACGTGTCGGCAGGTACCAGCAGAATTATTTTTAATCTGCTCCTTTTGCGGAATTACCCGTTAAACCTTTCCATATATATATATATATATATATATATATATATATATATATATATAATCAAAGACATGTGGAAGCTTAAAAAAGCGATAGTAATGCCCCTCATAATTTCAGCTAATGGTCTTGTTCCAAAAAAAACCACCCAACATGTGCGTGAACTGGAGTTGCCCCAAAACACTATTATGTGGATGCAGAAGGCGGTGATACTGGGCACCGTGAACATAATAAGGAAGATGTTATATCCTCACTGAGAGCATCACTGTGGTAACCCTTGACGACAGTCCGGATAACCGCAGAAAAACCGCAAATTTTGTGTGAAACATTAAAAAAAATATATATATATATATATATATATATATTTATAGCCCTCCTGTAATTCTGCGTCCATACATTATGTTTTTTATATGTAATTCTGCGTCCACCGCATTGCTGCGTCTGTATACGGACGCAGAAATGCAAGTCAATGCTAAACGCTTTATTATAACGTCCTCGTTCGTTTCATTGTAATACGGCGATGACGTCCCAATGGCGGTATCGTGTACTTTTTTTGAATACCGTAGTTCGTGTTGTCTCCACTCGTGGCGCTGCAGTCGGGAAGTGTATATTCGAAATGTATATTACTATTACACCATCCCGACATTCATGCGTCAATAAAACCGGCAACACTGTTCCGTATATCGATAACCATCAAACCGATATTTCTGCGTCCTTCAATGATTTCCAGATGTGAGTTGTTTACGTTTTTCATGTTGAAGCAGTATTCGAACCTTCAAGGTCACAAAAATTCGACTTCCTACGATTCAGGTACCTTAGCATTTATAATGGAGCCTAATGATAATTTCAAATTCTCACATAACGTAGCTTCAGTACACTTTAAGATCGAATAATTATTTTCAGATTCATCATGTTATGTTCTGAATCATCAAACAACATTTATTATGTTGAGGATTTTTATGAATAAGTTAGCTTAATTGTGAAAAATTCACGGGAATACTTGTTTCAACATGACTGAATAAATTAAAACCAAGCAAAATTGATAATCATGAATTATTACAATGTGAATTAGTCAGTAAGCTGCATAATAGCACTCTTACGTTGGGTTTCACGAAGGTTTGACAGCTCTTAATTGCCAAATTAGTGCGATTCTATATCGATATTCAGTTCATTTTTGATACAACCATCGAAATAAATCCACGATTAAGCTAATCGAAGCTTCGTGAAACCCAACATAAGTCAGTCAAAACCGTCACAAAAATTACTAACTCAGCAAAAGTGCAAGTAAATCTGAATTTTTGTAAGTGGCACTTGAAGAGCAATAACTAAATTTTCTGTGCTTTTTGTGGAATTAACGAAAAAAGTTTTGCACTCCATTCAATATACATAAACAATGGTCATTTGAAAAAAGTCCAAATGATAATAACAGAAGGTATTTGCTATTAGGCTGATTTCTTCCAAAAGCTTTAGCTTTTATCGTCGTGATTCACTTTCGAATATCAACGCAGTCGGCTCCAATATGAGTACTAATTCAGGCAGAAAGCACATGAGGTTTCTCAAAAATACCAACTTTATGCAAAACTGCTATTTTTATTTTTAAGAACCAACCCAAACTATTCTCTCATATTTTTCCTTATAAGTTAAGCCTTCTTACGATCATGAGAGAACCAAATGTACTATTTGCTTAAATTGGTACTCCAAATGAAGCTAAATGAATATGGAGCAATGAAAAACGACGAGAAAAAAATTCTTTCAGGAAAAGATCAGCTTAACGGTGAGTGCCATATCTCATCATCATCTATTCGACTCATAGAATTCTAATTAAACCCAAATTATTGCAAATTCAATGATAAATAAGGAGTATTTTCCTTAAATAGAGTTTTGAGAGTAACAATGTGAAAACTAAATAGAGTGAATAAGTGCAAAAATTTCGTCCTTCGTGAATTACCACTAGTAGCATAAATTTTCTAATGTGCCAAATATATCATGTAAAAATCTTTTATCGACTTCGACTATTGTATTAAATTAAATTTTCTGGAATATACTATGAAAACATACATATAATTTTCAAAACAAATAAATAGAAAATCACTTCTGCATCTTTTCATTGACTTATCACTGCTGGTATTACACCTATCCCTGTCCATTAAAAAATAGAGTTCTTAGAGAGAAACAAAGGAGTTTTACTTTTAATGCCTGATAGTGTCAATGCTGGCTGTAAGCGCAGTATAATTCGTCCTCAATGGTGAAAAGAAGAAAAATAGTATGTTAATTAAAGGGATATTTCCTCGAGCTTACTAGGCCTAAACAGAGTTAGTTAGTTATCTTTCTTCCACCAATGGCAGGAACTCTGTAAGACTTGGAACGGTTCCTATTGGTCTTAATGAATAAAATAATCGAATCACAAATATTCAAAAAACATAAGCGTACCATAATTCCCACAACAGGAATTTTGAGTTATACAATTTCTGTCTGACCTGAGAGGAGAAAGTCAATTCGCACGCTGTAGTTATTGATTTTCTCGGAATATTTTCTGCCAATGTACATCGATACAGTCCCATAAGTCTACATGAATCTGTTTAGTTCTTTCGTCCCTTGTTATACTTCGAACCAAAATATATTTGGCAGATTGAATCAAAGTCTTCGATCCGTTTTACCATTCAATAGAAAGTAGCAAGTAGAGCAATCCCAGAAGGGTTGACTGATGAACATTTTTGAGAAAAATGTTTCAAACCCTAGTTTCCATAGAGGAGATCAATTTAATATTCACCTTGATATCGGGCTCTAAGATAAGGTGAAATATGTTTGTTTACATTACATGCCATATTTTTCATACCAGAAATGAATAGAGCGAAAAATTTAGGTTGATGTTGGGACCTGCAAGGCAACTCCTAGAAAGAGCACCTGGCACTTGTTTTACAAAATTTCTCCATTGCATAAATTACAGTTATTCATCTCTTGCATCTATCCCTGATCAGTGTTTGTTCATAAAGAATACACGAATATCCTGTCATTTGTCACCATACTGACTATCTACTCAAGGTATGGTGTGATTTATGAAGGTGAAATATTGCAATTTTTTTTGAGGTTTTTAGTTCAATAAATAATAGGATTTAAGTTTCAAATATTCTTGCATTGCTCTAAAAATTCGGTAATAATATTACTTCGTAATTCTTGTTATGTATTATCTTGCCATCTACACGCTTTGTAGTTGCAGGATCTTGTTCTTCAAAATTGCCAAGGCGGTTTCGGGAAAAATATAAATAACAAGTTCTCAGTTTTAAAATCTTTATCAAATCAGGTTTAAACAAGAAATTGAAAATAGATATAATTTTTATAGAATAATCTTCTGCTGTGTAGAAAGATGGTTAAGCACCTAAACTGTATACGCTTTTGAAGTGTGGAAAGATGAATCGTCTTTCGAAAAATATTTTGCCGGATAGAAGACATCGTGTTTTTGTTGATGATGATAATAATTATAACTTTAGAATTTCGAATAATGAACCCCATCCCTCAAGGATCTGTTTTAGCACTCCTTCATTTCATACTCTTATGTGAATAACTCTTAGTTATTCTTCCGTTCCGGTACTTTACTAGAACCTCTTTCAACTCAATACTAACACTCCACTGAATCAGAATTTATATTTCCACTAATATGCAGTTTTTCATACATAAATAATGTGTGGTTAGAAACGAGGGCATTTTCATAAGTAGCTCGATTCGAACATAAAATAAATATTAGGAATAATGAATTTCATTTCAACGAAATTTAAATTATGGCTATGCATTATAGACACTTTGAAATCAACCGTTTTTTAACTAATTGAAAAAGTTGCATAACTTAGAGTGATGTTTGAAAGTGAAACTAATTGTAAATTCCATTTTTGGCATTCATAAAATATAGGGTGCCATTTAAAAAAAATCATATCTGTTATTGAAATAGTATAACCTTAAGTTAAAAAGTTAAAGTCGAATTAAAAGTCACCAACTGCTAAACAGAAAATTTTTATGCAATCTTATTCAAATAATTAGTCATTCTGCTGATTCGGTCTTTTGCTAGAGAATAATAATATTACGAATAATAAGCAATGCATTATATTATTATTGATTATTGCTATTCATTATCAACTCTCTGCAATCAAGTACTTCTCAGAACAACAGAATAATCCATCTAAAATTAGTCCAAGGAAACTAAGTATCTTAACACAAAGGGAAGACGTTACATTTAATTATTGTGCTATCACAAGATTAAAATATCATATTACAATTTGTTCAACCAAATTTTTTTTTAGGTCTCATCTTATTCTATTAATTCATCTATTCGATATAATTAAGGCAACGAACACGCAGAAGAAATTCCTATCGAAAATTCCCGTACTCAATATGTTTTCTTCCTTATCAAGAGGGGCGAAAATCCGTTGAATGTAACATCTGTGTGGGTCAGGTCTGCGTTCACATCGAATGGAATGTCAAGGCCAATCAGTCTATTCCTTCATAAAAAAAACCCTCATACATTCGGCAACACAGCCTGTGCAGCAATGTCCGAATGGTTGACGTGTATATAAAACGAATGACGCAGAAATGATCGAAATATCGGCAAATAAATATACGGACGCAGAAACTACGGTATTTTTCAAGGACGCAAGGTTCATTGTACCGTTGACAAGAAAATTTTCTCCCCCAGTTTTCAAGTATATTGAGCAAAGATGTCAGTATCATGTAATGACGCTGAAATGATGTCGGGATATATATATATATATATATATATATATATATATATATATATATATATATATATATATATATATATATATATATATATATATTTGTATATGTATGTATATATATATATATATATATATATATATATGTATACACAGGGTGAGTCTTTGACCACTGCATTAATTTTAACCAAAGATTCCTCTCATCTAATGAAACACTTTTTTCATTTACCATTTTTCCAGATTCGGCTTAGGTAAAAAGTTACAAGCGTTTAAAGATTTCACAATGTGCTAATACACTCCCGCATATAAATTATCTATGACATTGTTGGCGGACGAGAATAAGCCATGGTAACGTGGTTTACAGCTTGATTCGGGATTCCAACGCTCAGGGACGGATCCATAAAAGTAGTGAAATTTCTGGAGTTTTCCATTTTAAAACATTCAATGAAGAATATCTCGAAAACGGTGCGTTTAAGGAGAAATGATGAAGAATAATATATGTTCTAAAACGATGGAATATTCTTGAAATGACTCAAGAAAAACTTTATATGCTTTCTTTATGCTAATTTCGTTTAGTTTTATGAATCCACGGGTCCATAATTAGAAAACCAGTAGAAGTAGAAAATAACTAATATTTGGAAAATATGTATCATAGTTATAGGAAACTTTACGCCAACATTCATTTTATTCGAAAAAAGGATGTCAAAGCTACAAAATAAAAACTGATTTTTTTTCAAAATTTCAATAGCTTGTATCTTTTTACCTGAGCTGAATTTGGAAAAATGTTAAATGAAAAAAGTGTTTCATTGATCAGAGGAATCTTTGGTTAAAATTAATGCAGTGGTCAAAGACTCACCCTGTATACATATATTATATATAAATACAAATGTCGCATTCAGATTCACAACCTACCCTAAAAATTGCAAGTCGATTTTTCTCTCCTTTCGCGGATTATCGAGACGTAAATAATATTTTTTAATAATTTTTAAAAAAATTTCTAGCCATACCATTCTCACAAAATTTCACGAACGTTTTCGTATTTCTATTCTACAACTTGCTACCAAGTTTCAACTCGATCGGATCTGTTTTGGTTGATGACAAAATCATTACTCGGAAACCGTTGGGCCTGTTATGCCCATTAACGAACTTATCCGTCGTATTCGGATGCCCCACCTACCCTGAAAATTTCAAGTCGCTATCTCTCTTCGTTCTCAAATTATCGTGGCAACGGCCGGCCAGACGGCCTGCCAGACAGAATCAAATTTGACCTCAAATTCTTCATCAGTGAGTTGAACCTAGTCGTTTGAAACCATTATCGTCAAAAAATTTGAAAATTACAGTCATTTGGGCAAAATCATGACGCAATGTTCTCGCTAACATTCGCGCAAAAATTAATTTAAAAACGTAGGTCTATGGCTCACCTCGTATGTTGGATATACACCAGCAAATTATAATCAGAGCATTCTATGAAATCATAAAATTACAATTAAGGAATTATTGGAATTTTGAAAAATCATATCTCCGAAATTATTAGTTTGTTATAGTTGATAAGGATATCAGTGGATTCTTATGATGAAACTGCATCTTAGAACAAATTGGAATTTAAATTCGTAAAAAAAAATGTTTTCGTTACTCTGAAACCACTAGACCGATTTTGCCCAATAAATTCACAGGGATATATATCTCCCAAATCTACTCTGAAAATTTCAACTAGCTCATTCCTTTCCAGAGTTATGGTGTTAACGGACGGGCGGACAGAATCGATTTTGACCAGAGATTTTCTATCAGTGAGTCGAACCACAACATCCAAGACCATTTTCAGCCAAAAATTCGAAAATTACAGATATTTGGTCAAATTTATAAGCACTCTGTTCCGAGGAACGAGGGCGCCAAAGAAGTTATGTTATGACCGAAAAGTACTTGCCTTCAAAAATAGTCGATTTTTCAGTCGCAAATTAGTATGTAAAATGCCATTTTGCTTAGAGGTCGACGAAAAACAATTTTTTTCCATTGGATGCTCACATAAGTCGTGCAATATAAAAACAAACAGAGAGAAAAAACAATATTTTACTAATCAATAATGATAGATCTATTGTTTTGATTTAATTTTTGAATTTTATGTAATCCGACTTGCGGAGTGTCAAACTGTCAGGGGTACTGAAATATACATTTTCTTCACGATTCATCAGTCGCAAAAATAATACACTAAACCTGAAGTTATCTCGGAAATGATTTTGTTGGGTATAACCCATTCCTTCGCCATTTTGCAATTATCATCAGCAAGTTGGGATCGATATTCTGTAGCTTATTTCTACTAATCATATTATTGTAAATATTCAACACACATTTAAACGTAAATAATAATAATAAAAGAGTCTCCCACACTCCTGAGAGAAGCGGACCCTCTCAGGGCGGGCCTATAAAAGGCATTTCCTCTCGAGCGGGAAAGAAAAGAGTCATAACGACTGCGGGTCATGATGTAACAATAACTGGAGTCTCACACTCCTGAGAGAGCGGACCCCTGAGGGTAAGCCTATGGAAGGTTTTTGTTTTCATACGGGTAAAATAAATATAAGTCATGATGTAATTCACAACTTTTTTATTTACCAAACAGGTCAAATTATAGGCATAGGGTGATATTTCAAAGAAGGAGCTGGATTAAAACTATGCATCAATAAAATCCAAGAAATTAGAAGCTGTTACATACAGAAAACTGTATTACAAACATAATTTATCTCTCGATATAGCAGTCAAATATGGATTTCTCAGTAGAAAAAATTATTCATTGATATTAGTTATAGTTGAATTCATCTATGCGAATCAACACTGGAACTATTAGATCTACACCTATTCATTGGTTGCCAGTTCTTTCAAACATTGTCCCGCCCCACATTCGCAGGCAGACTGCTGTTTCAAATTCTTGGAATAAATTTCATTCTTTTCCGAGTTCATTTCCGATTATCTCCTACATTCCAGGCAATAAGATTCCGAGATTGAAGTCACGAAACCCTTTATGGTCCAACTGTTTTCTTAATTCGAATAAAAGTGACAAGGAAGTTTGGCGGTCTGATTGGATTTCTTGCAATTTATTCAACAAAGATTTAATTTCTGATCCTTCAAATAGAGTTCCGGGGTTTGATCTTCCAAGGAGAATATGGTCTATTCTGAATCGTCATGGTCGTTGCAACAGCATGCTTTTCAGGTGGAACTCAGTGTTGAGAGTCCTGGTTGTGAATGTGGGGAAGCAGAGGAAACCATAGATCATTTAGTTAATAATTGTAGCATATATAGATTCAAAGATGGTTTTAGGGCTATTCATAATGTTTCTGAATCTTTTTTAGAATGGGTAGCGAGTTTCAAATCTATTTAATGAAATATAGAATATTCCATTTTTAATTTGTTCGTTTTCTCCCTTTGTCTTTTCCTTTTCCAGATTGGGTTTCGGGTACCTTGGAGAATCTTCTCTGGTTGTTGAAGGAAGAAGCGATAATGAATAAAAAGATGCCCTTCAATATTTAATATTTCAGCATATTTTGTTAACAATTTCAATTTCCATAAATCACAACACTAACGGGGAGATAGGGTTTTTTTGCTGAGGTTTTTTCCCTAAGCTCTAGTATCATATTATATCAAATTATATGGTACCCCGTTACACTAACCTCTGCTAACACTTTTTTCAAACACATGCTTTATTGTTAGATACAAAACAAATTGTAATGCTCAAGTTCAAAAGAATATATATATATATATATATAGCGAAGATCTATGGGTACTTACGAAAAATGAACTTTCTTGTGGAAAACTAGTGGACTTAACCATACCTACTTGATGAAATTTTTAGAGCCTCTGTAGGCGCTTCTTGTAGACTGATAATACACGGAGTATTCATTCCTGTCGAAGTAGGGAAGAGTCCTATTGAAGTAAAGAAGACATTTTTATTCACAATGTGTGACAAGCTGTTTTTTATTGGTACACTGTATATCACAGGTCAATTTCAGATATATCATTCGATAGTCACCAATATAGAATATTGGACGACAAATAAATATTAATGGAACTTGGCACAACTTTATCATTCGAAATCGTCTTAGTGCATTCCTTCCAATCAAAACAGACAAAAGAGCCAGGTAGCCAGGCGCCAACTCTCCTTTGGTTGGAAATAATGCAAAAAATGAGTGGCCCTTACTACATAACTAAATCTTTGGGTGTTTCTTCCAACCAATTATTGTACACTGTTTAGACAAAGTTTTTTTTATAGAAGAGTAACAAACTCAATTACGTAACACGTAGTGATCAACTAAGTACCTACTCAAAAATAATCATGAACTTGGTGAATATAGTTATTATGAATACCTACCTACAAGAAGTTATCAACGTTTGTTCTCAATTATTTAAAATAACTTGAATTTAAATTCAGTTGATTACGTTCCCTTTTGCTTGAAAAAAAGTTAGAAGTTTTGAGTTTAGACGAAGTTTCCTGCGTTGGACTACCTTAGCGGAAATTTGGCGGTATGGACTCTTTCGGCATAAAATTCATATCTCAGAACTAGAGTGAGCGAATTTCAAAAAGCATCTGATTAACAATTTAATTTCCTACAAATTTGGTTCTCTGAAATTTTTCCATCGGTGCAGTTTTTTTCGACTTAAAAGCGTTAGAATTTGAGGGGTTGTGAACTTTTGAGCTGAGTTTGTAAATATTTGTAAAAATTTCGCGATTTTTTTGGCTCTTAAATATGAAGCACAACTTAGAAACCGTCGCCAACTCAGATACCTGTTATTAAGGATCCCCTGAAGAGGTTGTAATGATTTCCAGCTCTGGAGCAATTTTTAGGGGCTAGACCCCATTTTAGCACTAACTTTCCTGGGCTAATAATATACATGGAACATATAGTATATGGATTTCCGATTTTGGCGCGTTATTCAGGTGAACAGAGTGCCTACCAATTCGTCCAAATGTCTGTATTTCTCGACTATTTGGCCGAGAATGGTCTCAAACGATTAGTTTGGACTCGCTGATGCAACATTCGAGGTCAAAATTGATTCTGTCCGGCCGACAGCAGGATTGCGCTGGAACGCAATGAGTTAGAGAGTAGGTTTGGAGTTCAAATGCGCCATTAATATGTAAAGTCCACCGAGTTATAGCCATCTAAAATTTTGTTTTCCCAATAACTCGAAAAATACTGATCTGATCGAATTAAAGCGCGTCAATTAGTTGAAAACTACCGAGACGAAGATTCATGGGAATTTTGTGAGAGTCGCATGCCTAAAAAACTAAAAAATATAAAAAAGCACTGACGTGAAGTCAGTACTCTTTGGCGCGCTTGCTCACGTTAGCGAATTTGAATTGAATGATGAGTACCTCAAGCCCAGTGGATAGAGCGAGCCGGAGTTTTACCCAGAGGATAGTGGACACCATTCACTGTCGGTTCAAAAATTAACAGTGCTGTATCTAAGCTGGCATAAGGATAGAGTAACAAAGTTGAAAAAGTAAAGAACTGACTCTCCTTAGTCGCACAAGCTCCTAGGAGCTTCTGAGGGATCTCCTTGGGGAAGACTTTGGAGGGTCAGTATATTCATAATCATGTTTATAGCACACGCGCCAAAGCAGATTGACCCCACGTCAATGCTTTTTTAGCCTGTTTCTTTCATTATAAAGTCAATCTGCATTTGGCACGTGTGCTATAAACATTATTATGAATCATATTTGACTTATATTGTCCTATTAATATATGAGTAGGTCGTTGATTATTGGCTTCAGGACTGGGCAAATAGAACGATCAATTCTAGGAAGTCGACGTTTCGATCTTGGTTAAGATCTTTCTCAAGACTAACTAACATAGAACACAAACATATTTTGACACATTAAAATTCAGAAAACAAACCATCCAAAACTGTATATACACATGACACATCACGAATCTACATTTATGAAAGGGTCAAGCTCCAATGGGTCTTTTTTTCCCTTTTGCGCGCGTGTTCCGCAAGGAACAGCGTTTTTCGTTTTTCGAAAATGGTCTCAAACGATTGGGTTCGACACCCTGATGAAGATTTCGAGGTCAAATTCAATTTTGTCCGTCCGGTCCGGCAGGCCGTAGGGCCGTTAGTGCGATAACTCTCGAACGGAACGAGTTAGAGCGTTGAAATTTGAAGGGTAGTTTTGTAGCGTAAATATCTAGGACAAGTTCGTTAACGGGCGAAATGCACTAAGCGGTTTCGGAGTTAAGGCCGTTTTTAGTTAAAATATTTTTTTTGAATATTTCCGGAACCGATCACTCGATCTATCTGAAATTTGGCATCAAATTGTAGAATCATGACCTTTATATGCCTGCGAAGTTTTGTACTGATCTGATTGAATTGAAACTCAGTAGTTAGATGCAAAAGACCAAAGCAAACACTTTCGCAAAACTTCGTGAAGATCACGTGACATGAAAAAAATTCAAAAAATCACTACTATTCTGAGGAATACTTTGCTTGAAATGACGAAACCTATTTTCTTGAAGTTCCTGCTGCCCTTTCCGGGCATTTTTCGTTATGCGCATGCGCAGATGAGAAGTAATTTAACTGCTGTAGTTTTCGTCAGAGAGGATTGAGGTTTTGGAGTGGCGGATGCTATTCCTCCATAGAATCCAGACCCCTGATGAGGGTCTGCGCATGCGATTAAAGATGCGATATCTCCCGAACCACTAGTGTTGGAGAATCGGAGTTTTTTTTTGTAAGGTGTGTGATTTTGACACGACTTTCAGCCGCGAGTAGATTGTGCATGCGCAGAAGAGAAGATACTGTTTTTGGGTTGTATGGGTTATATTGGGACTGCTGAGCCGATGTTGTGAGGATTTAAAATAATATTCATGGCAATTTAGTGCAATGACAAGTCAGTTTGGGGTATGTAGCGTTGTTTCCGAGTTGAAGTGTCCGTACCGTAGCCCTGAGGCTAATTTTGAAATTGATGTTACCCCTTACGGGCATTTTTCGTTATGCGCATGAGCAGACCATCAGTGATTTAACTGGTGGTGTTTTCGTCAGAGAGGATTGGGGTGGCGGATGCTATTCCTCCATAGAATCCCCTGGTGAGGGTCTGCGCATGCGTGGATTCAAGATGCGATATCTCCGAACCACTAGTGTTGCAGAATCGGAGTTTTTTGTAAGGTGTGTGATTTTGAGAGGACTTCCAGCCACGAGTAGATTGCGCATGCGCAGAAGAGAAGTGACTGTTTTTGGGTTGTACGGGTTATGTCGGTAGTGCTGAGCCAATATTGTGAGGTTTTAAAAGAATATTCATGGCAATTTAGTGCACGGACAAGTCAGTTTGGGGGATGTAGCGTTGTTTCCGAGTTGAAGTGTCCGTACCGTGGCCCTGGGGCTAATTTTGAAATCGATGTTGCCCCTTACGGGCATTTTTCGTTATGCGCATGAGCAGACCATCAGTGATTTAACTGCTGGTGTTTTCGTCAGAGAGGATTGGGATTTTGGGGTGGCGGATGCTATTCCTCCATAGAATCCCTGGTGAGGGTCTGCGCATGCGTGGATTCAAGATGCGATATCTCCTGAACAACTAGTTTTGGAGAATCGGAGTTTTTTGTAAGGTATGTGATTTTGGTAGGACTTACAGCCGCGAGTAGATTGCACATGCGCATGCGCAGCAGAAGATAAGTGACTGTTTTTGGGTTTCATGGGTTATGTTGGGAGTAATTAACCGATATTGTGAGGTTTTAAAAGAATATTCATGTCAATTCAGTGCACGAACACAAGTCAGTTTGGGAGAAGTAGCGTTGTTTCCGCGTTGAAGTGTGCATACCTAGGCCCTGGGACTAATTTTGAAATTTATGTTAACCCTTGCGGGCATTTTTCGTTATGCGCATGAGCATAAGTGAGTTAACTGCTGGAGTTTTCGTCTGAGAGGATTTGGGATTTGAGGTGCAGGATGCTATTCCTCCATAGAATCACCTTGGAAATGTCTGCGCATGCATGGATTCGAGCAGTGATATATCCTGAACCAATGGTGTTGAAGAATCCGAATATTGTGTGAAGTGTTATTTTCAGGTGACTTTAAGCCACGAGTAGATTGCGTATGCGCAGAGGAGACGTTTGGATTGTATGGCTCATGTTGGGAGTGGTTTGCGTCTAGCGGTTATGGATTTGGTGCTTAGCCGTCATTTCAAGCTTTCAAGAGAAATTTCAAATGCAGATTGACTTAACATGAAAGAAAAAGTGTAAAAAAGCATTGACGTGGGGTCAATCTGCTTTGGCGCGTGTGCTATAAACATGATTATGATTATACTGACCCTGCCAAGTTCTTCCCAAGGAGATCCCTCAGAATCTTCTAGGAGCTTGTGCGACTAATGAGAGTCAGTTGTGTTCTTATTCAACATTGTAACTTTATCCCCATGGCAGCTTAGATACAGCACTGTTAATTTTTGAACCGACAGTGAATGGTGTTCACTATCCTTTGGGTAGATCTCCGGCTCGCTCAATCCACTGAGCTTGAAGTACTCATCACTCAATTCAAATTAGCCACCGTGAACACGCGCGCCAAAGAGTACTGACTTCACGTCAGTGCTTTTTTTTTATTTTCAATAATAAAATAATAAATAATGTTTTTCCTCCTTTGAAACATATATTCACTTTCGTTATTTACTCTAATAATTTATTTTAACAATTCGGTACTCACCAACTTGGTCAGGTCAATTTTCGAGACTTAGTAATTCTATTGAAATTACATCCAAGATTATTGTCATTATAAAATAGTGATAAATTTGGTTTTATTTATATCTTACAATGTCAGATACACAGTCAAGAATCAGGTATGGGTCTGAATAATAAACAACAACATCTGTAAACCGAGCATCTCGAAAAACCAATTTAAAATTCCACACATCGTTCACGCATTAATTCAATTGCCACGCTAGTTACTGGTCCATATTTTAATCAGTTGCCCTCGTACGTATCGCATTCATTCAGATAAACACGCAAAAAACAAGTCAAAATGTGTTCACCAGATGTTATATACTCGTATTCCACGTAGGAATTCGAACTGAACTAATTTGTCCAGTTTGAAGTTCAAAATTATCAATTTTTTTTAGGCTCCTAGTGGTCTGTTCAAGAGTCCATCATTGGTCACCGAACAAAATTGAACAAAATCCGATAATTGGTTTTGGAATTTCAAGCAAAATATTCCGCTAATAGTTAAACCTTTTTTAAATTTTTTCTATTCTTGCTATCCCCACGAAATTTCGCACAAGTGATTTCGTTGGTCCTTTGCATCTAACTACCGTGCTTCAATTCAATCGGATCAGTATTTTTCGAGTTATAGTGAAAACAAAATTTCAGTTTCAAATATGTTCCATTTTTTTTTGTCTAGATTAGAGCCATCCGATCAATACAAAACTTCGCAGGCATATAAAGGTCATGATTCTATAATGTAATGCTAAATTCACATAGATCGAGTGATCCGTTTCGGAAATATTCATGAAAAACGTTTTAACTAAAAATGGCCATAACTCCGAAACGGCTCGGTGGATTTTGGTCATTAAAAAAATTGTCCGAGATATTCACGCTACAAAACTACCCTGCAACTTTAAACGCTCTAAATCGTTCCGTTCGAGAGTTATCGTGCTCGCGGCTGGGCCGGATCGGACGGACAGAATTGAATTTGACCTCGAATTCTTCATCAGGGAGTCGAACCCAATCGTTGGAGACCATTTTCGAAAAAAAAACGAAAATACAGACATTGTGGCAAAATGATAGCACGCTGTTCCTTGCGGAACACGCGCGCAAAAAAGATATAAAAAAAAATCTGTATCTCAGAAACTATCCGACAGATATCGTTGGACTTCTACGAGAGCCTTCAGAACGGTATTTTACACTACTTCCAGTTCGAACTCGATGGGATCTAAATTGGTGAAGATATTGCCAAAATATCGAGATATTCCATCGATCGAGATGTGCTGGTCCAGTGTTTTTATACTCTACCATTGAAGTTGTCAACAGTTTTTGGTTTCTGGCGTGCTTGGAGTGAATTTGATGAATTAGATCGGACGAAGTCAAATTTGACAAGTCGATTCGTCAGTAATGATATTCGTTCAATGCCTAATGAGAATTGGTATATCTTGTATATGATATATAACGTAATTTATTGCCAAGTTATCGATTTAAACTTGATATAATAATATATATATATATATATATATATATATATATATGTCAAGTGTATAGTTCCGGTACTTTTTGCAAGGTGTATATTTCTCTGCATACATAGATCATATATTGAATATATAATCTGTTTCTTTTTGAATTTTCAATATATGTCTAGTGGTTTCTGTTTTAGATTATTATATATATATGGCATAGTTCCGAGACTTTTTTCAAAGAAATGATTGTAAATCTGATATTTTTCATAGTTTTTCCGCATACATTAGATCAATAGCACTCTAAGAAGTCATTGATGTCAAAAAATCTCTGAAAACCCCTAGATATTTTCGAAAGCCTGCTCAATAAACGATTGAAGATTTTATATCTTTTGTCGGTTTTCTCGAACACAATAGATTCATACTAGGTATTCTAATGGTAGATATCAAAAGATTACTGAAAACTTAGTGTATTCTGAATATAATTCAGTTCCATCTCAGATATCGATATATCCGCGAAATATATTTGAGCGTTTTCTCGCAGAAAATAGAATCATATTACTCCCACGAGTCATAGATGTCAAAAGATTTCTAAAAACTCATTTGATTCAGAATATAATCCATCAGTTTCATTTCAGATGTCGTCTTGTTCAGAGACTTTCATAGAAATACATAATTGAAGATTGTATATTATTATCGTCGGTTTCCTCGCACAAAATTGATTCATATTATTCTGATGAGTTATTCTCAAATTATGTCAAAAGATGGAATACTTCATTATTCAGGAATAATTCATCAGTTTCATTTCAGATGCAATTAAATATATCGTCTAGAATCGGGAAAATCACCATATAAATAATCGAAGATTTTATATTTTTATCGACTTTCTCGCACACAATATATTCGCATCACTTCGACGTGTCTTATTATGTCAAGAGACTCACAAAACTTCATTATGATTATAATTAATCAGTATTATTCCAGAAATCGATTTATGCTCTAATTGCGGTACAAACTTCATAGAAATAATTGAAATTTTTATAATTTTGTCGATTTTATCGCATAGAGAATTTTCCTATTCCGTTGTCATAGTTACATTATATTCATATTACAACGACGAGCTGGATATGTCAAAATATTTCTACAAACTTATTACATCTTCAATATATAATTTTGGAGATTCATTTCAGATGTTACCATAATATTTAGTTCTGGGACATCACTCATGGAAATAATTATTGATTTAATATTTTCGTCAGTGATTTCGCATAGGTACAATATATTCATATTACTCCTTCGAGTTGTATATGTCAAAATCTTCATGTCGAATACATATAATTCGGAAGATTCATTTAAGGTGTTACCATACTATCTAGTTTCTTTTTGAATTTTCAATATATGTCTAGTGGTTTCTGTTTAAGATATATATGGCATAGTTCCGAGACTTTTTTCACAGAAATGATTGGAAATTTGATATTTTTCATAGTTTTTCCGCATACATTAGATCAATAGTACTCTAAGAAGTCATTGATGTCAAAAAATCTCTGAAAACCCCTAGATATTTTCGAAAGCCTGCTCAATAAACGATTGAAGATTTTATATCTTTTGTTGGTATTCTCGAACACAATAGATTCATACTAGGTACTCTAATGGTAGATATCAAAAGATTCCTGAAAACTTTGTGTATTCTGAATATAATTCAGTTCCATTTCAGATATCGATATATCCGCGAGATATATTTGAGCGTTTTCTCGCACAAAATAGAATCATATTACTCCCACGAGTCATAGATGTCAAAAGATTTCTAAAAACTCATTTGATTCAGACAAGGGCGTAGCCAGGAATCAATTTCGGGGGGGTTTTCAAATAGGAATTAATTTCGGGGGGGGTTTTGGGGGTGTAAGGGTCACTTTCTGCAGCGAAAAATTTTTTTTTAAGAAAAAAATAACATTTCGGGGGGGGTTTGAACCCCCAAAACCCCCCCCTCCTGGCTACGCCCTTGGATTCAGAATATATCCCATCAGTTTCATTTCAGATGTCGTCTTGTTCAGAGACTTTCATAGAAATACATAATAGAAGATTGTATATTATTATCGTCGGTTTCCTAGCACAAAATTGATTCATATCATTCTGATGAGATATTCTCAAATTAATCCAAAAGATCCTCAACAACTAATAAACAACAGACAAAATATTACTCCGACATAAATGTCGAAAGATGGAATACTACATTATTCTGGAATAATTCATCGGTTTTATTTCAGTTTCAGATAAATATATCGTCTAGAATCGGGAAAATCGCCATATAAATAATCGAAGATTTTATATTTTCATCGACTTTCTCGCACACAATAGATTCGCATCACTTCGACGTGTCTTATTATGTCAAGAGACTCACAAAACTTCCTTTCATTATGATCATAATTAATCAGTATTATTCCAGAAATCGATTTATGCTCAAATTGCGGTACAATCCTCATAGAAATAATTGAAATTTTTATAATTTTGTCGGTTATATTGCATATAGAATTTTCATATTCCGTCGTCATAGTTACATTATATTCATATTACAACGACGAGTTGGATATGTCATAATATTTCTACAAACTTATTACATCTTCAATATATAACTTTGGAGATTCATTTCAGATGTTACCATAATATCTAGTTCTGGGACATCACTCATGGAAATAATTGTTGATTCAATATTTTCGTCAGTGATTTCGCATAGGTACAATATATTCATATTACGCCTTCGAGTTGGATATGTCAAAATATTCCTACAAACCTCTTTCATGTCAAATACATATAATTCGGAAGATTCATTTAAGGTGTTACCATAATATCTAGTTTCTTTTTGAATTTTCAATATATGTCTAGTGGTTTCTGTTCAAGATATAAGTATATGGCATAGTTCCGAGACTTTTTTCACAGAAATGATTGGAAATTTGATATTTTTCATAGTTTTTCCGCATACATTACATCAATATAATAATAATAATAATAATAATAATAATAATAATAATAATAATAATAATAATAATAGCACTCTAAGAAGTCATTGATGTCAAAAAATCTCTGAAAACCCCTGGATATTATCGAACGTCACCTCAATAAACGATTGAAACTTTTATATCTTTTGTTGGTGTTCTCGAACACAATAGATTCATAATAGGTACTCTAATGGTAGATATCAAAAGATTCCTGAAAACTTAGTGTATTCTGAATATAATTCAGTTCCATTTCAGAGATATCGATATATCCGCGAGATATATTTGAGCGTTTTCTCGCACAAAATAGAATCATATTACTCCCACGAGTCATAGATGTCAAAAGATTTCTAAAAACTCATTTGATTCAGAATATAATCCATCAGTTTCATTTAAGATGTCGTCTTGTTCAGAGACTTTCATAGAAATACATAATTGAAGATTGTATATTAATATCGTCGGATTCCTCGCACAAAATTGATTCATATTATTCCGATAAGTTATTCTCAAATTATGTCAAAAGATCATCAAAAACTAATAAACAACAGAAAAAATTTTACTCCGACATAAATGTCGAAAGATGGAATACTACATTATTCTGCAATAATTCATCAGTTTTATTTCAGATGCAAATAAATATATCGTCTAGAATCGGGAAAATCACCATATAAATAATCGAAGATTTTATATTTTTATCGACTTTCTCGCACACAATAGATTCGCATCACTTCGACGTGTCTTATTATGTCAAGAGACTCACAAAACTTCCTTTCATTATGATTATAATTAATCAGTATTATTCCAGAAATCGATTTTTGCTCAAATTGCGGTACAATCCTCATAGAAATAATTGAAGTTTTTATAATTTTGTCGGTTTTATCGCCTAGAGAATTTTCATATTCCGTCGTCATACTTACATTATATTCATATTACAACGACGAGTTGGATATGTCAAAATATTACTACAAACTTATTATATCTTCAATATATAATTCTGGAGATTCATTTCAGATGTTACCATAAAATCTAGTTCTGGGACATTACTCATGGAAACAGTTGTTGATTTAATATTTTCGTCAGTGATTTCGCATAGGTACAATATATTCATATTACGCCTTCGAGTTGGATATGTCAAAATATTCCTACAAAATTATTTTATATCGAATACATATAATTCGGAAGATTACTTTAAGATGTTACCATAATATCTATTTCCGGGACATTGCTCATGGAAATAATTGTCGATTTAATATCTTCGCTAGTGATTTCGCATAGGTAAAATATATTCATTAAGCCTTCGAGCTGGATACGTCAAAATATTCCTACAAACTTATATTATATCGAATACATATAATTATATGTAAGTAATGTGTATGTAAGTAATCTTTCGAATGCGAAAGATTACTTTAATATGTTACCATGGAAATAATTGTTGATTTAATATTTTCGTCAGTGATTTCGCATAGGTACAATATATTCATAGGTATTGCTACGTCGAGATGGATATGTCAAACTATTCCTACAAACTTATTTTTTCGTGAGTACTTATAATTCGGAAGATTCATTTCAGATGTTGCCAGAACATCTAGTTACGGGACATTACTCATGGAAATAATTGTTGATTTAATTTTTTCGACGGTGATTTCGCATAGTTACGTACCTACAATATATTACGCCGTCGAGTTGGAAATGTCACAATATTCCTACAAAATTATTTCATCTGGAATACCTATAATTCTAAAGATTCATTTCAGATGTCACCATAGTATCTAGTTCCGGGACATTACACATAGAAATAATGGTTCAAAGATTATTTAAAACTCTGTTTATTCTGAATGTAATTCATTTGCTTAATTTCGAATGACAATATGTCGTTTATTTCCCGTATAGGTACTACAAATAGACCAACATTTTTTTGTACGTTTTCCATATACAGGGTGACTCATTGAGTTATACATCAATTTCAACCTAGATCACTCTCATCAAACGCTTTTTTCATTGAATACTTTTCCACCTTCGGCCCAGGTATCAGTTTTTATTTTGTATCTTACATGGTGTTTCCTAATGAATTGAATCTAGGTGTGAACTTTCCTATAACAATCACACATCCTCCAAATATAGTTTTTTCCTACTTCCTACAATGGTGTCCTAGTTATTGACTCACGGATTCATAAAACTAAATAAAATTGGTTCAAGCACTGACGTGAAGTCAGGAGCTTTTGCGAGTATGTTCTATTGTCCATTATCCTGTATTGGACACCCTTAATCGAATTTATCATAGTGAATTATGTTGTCCATTCTCCTGTATTGGACACTTAATTCGAATTCACCATAGTAAATTCGACTTACTGATATATAGATTTTTTTTTTAATTTTCAATGATTTCTTAAAAATTTTCTACATATTATTATACTATACTCACAAAATTTTGCAAGAATTTTCGCGTTGGCATTCTACAACTAACAACCACGTTTCAAGTCAATCGGTTTAGTATTTTTGAGTAAATGAGGAGAAAAAACAACCAAACTTCAGATGGCTATAACTCTAAAACCGTTCGGCCGATTATGCTTATAAACAAAGGCAAATGTCTTTTTCTGATGCACACCCTAACCTGGAAACTTCAAGCCGCTATGTCTTTCCGTTCTCAAGTTATCGTGACAAGAAAAATATTTTTTAATAATTTTTTAATAATTTTCCAGCCATACGATTCTCACAAATTTTCACAAACTACTCACCAAGTTTCAATTCGATCGGATTCATATTGGTTGAAGACAAAATTATTACTCGGAAACCATTGAGCCGATTATGCCCATTAACGAACTTGTCCGTCGTATTGGGATGCGCCACCTGCCGTGAAAATTTCAAGTCGCTAGCTCTTTCCGTTCTCAAGTTATCTTGGCAACGGCCGGATGGCCGGCCGGACGGACAGAATCAAATTTGACCTCGAATTCTTCATCAGGGAGTCGAACCCAATCGTTTGAAACCATTTTCGGCGAAAAATTTGAAAATTACAGACATTTGGGGAAAATGATAACGCGATGTTCCCCAGAACGTACGCGCAAAAACTTGGTAATTACTCGTAGAATGCCGACGTGCTAATTTTTATGAAATTTAGTGATATCGTATCACAAAAAAAATTTCTTTTTTTCAAAAATTTTATATTTCAGAAAGTATCCGTCAGAATCCGCTCAAATTCCGCACATACCTTGGAGCCATAATTACACAATCGAGTACTGAAGTTCAGTTCGATCCACTTTGTATGAGGCGTGAATTAATAGACAATAGTACATGCGCGGAAAAGTTCCTGACTTCACGTCAGTGCTTTTCAAGAATTTTTCATCTATTGATTAGAGTTGAAATTTGGTGTTCAGAGAGATAATAATGACATAGAAGCGTGTGCAAAATTTCCTATGGATCGGTTTACTAGGGACGAAAAAATTTCAAATACAATTGTTGTTTTTCATATTTGATATTTTGGTCATGGAAAGTGATTTTTAGAGAACGCAAAATTTCAATCTGAGGCAGTACAGAAAATTCGAATGAAAATTCTATATTATTTTCCTTTTATTCTTGAAAATACCTGACCCAGTTGAAACCTGGGTGTAAAATAATGACATTTATATGCATGCAAAATTTCATGAGTATAGTGAAATTAAGATGATCAGTCTGTTTTTGAGGGTTGTTCAACATTATATTCAGATCGGTCAAAGCAGATTGACTTCACTTCGACGCTTTTTGGGTATATAGGTTCCTGATGTGACCCTGTTCTATAATTACGTACTTCTCTTAGCGAACTCTAGGAAGTCGCGGTAAGATGAAAGAGTTCGCGGTAAGATGAAGGAGCATAGGGGTTGATATCCAAATCGCAAATCCTAATAAATGACAAACGCTACCGTATCTCGTCATAAATATGTCCTAGACTTAATCGTTGGTTTCGCGCGGGAAAGAAAATTCAACACGTGGTAAGCAATTTTTTGTAGTGTCCGACCGAAACTGGTTTTTCAGCCGAAACCGAAACCGAACTTTCGGCCAGGGTCTCAGTTTCGGCCGAAACCGAAACCGAAACCGAAACTTTATATTTCATACTGAAATCTACTGTAGTTTTTACAATTTTATTTGCTTATACATAAAAACAGTTAAGCAGTGTTAAATAAAATAAAAAGACAACTTTTTTGATATCTTTATTTATTATTTTGGTATTACCAAGTTATAAAAGTAATCAGTCGAAGTATACAGGGTAATTCCAAATCAGACGTCAACCTTGGAGGAGGTGTTAGTATGGATAATTTGCTGTGGTTTGAGCCATTTTTATTGATGACCAAATATCAACAGTTTCCGTGATATTTGAGTTCTGGTTCTGATGAAAAAGAATTAGTATGATTCGAAAGGGGATGTAAGAAGCAAATAGACAAAAATAACGAATTCAATATTTTTTTGTTACAAATGAGCTCGAAATTTCATTAGAAATTGTATCCATAAATTATGTTCCACCATTCCATATAGGCAAGCACATGCCGTCTTTCTGATATCTTCAGTTCTTATTTTCCGCCCGCTATCTACTCAGGCTGTCTTTTGATACACATTCACTATTTTATATGCCGGGCACTCAAAAGGTTGCATATAAAAAATCTGCTGAAATGAAACTAGTTAGGGGCCGTCCATTAATCACGCGATGCTCTAAAGGGGAGGGGGGCCCATGAAAATATCACGAAATATCACGAAGGGGGAGGGGGGGTTAAGTATAATATCACGTGTATTTTTTTTTCTTCAAACACGTACAAACTCGATTTAAGCGGCTTGCAGTGTGACGCAGATTCCCCGTTGCCAGGCAACGAGCGAAGTAAAGTTCGCGCATGACAACGTAAGCGCCCGCCAGACGCAGCATCTCAGTGTCAGTACCGCCAGTTATTCTGTTGTTTTGGCACTGAATACATAATACTCATACCTGTAGCCTATATTTATATATATTTTTTTAAGAAATGGAAATTCTTTGTTGGTATTAAATAAATACACGTGATATAGGGGTGGGGGGGGGGGTGTAGTCTTGAACCTCACGAAAAATCACCAAGGGGGAGGGGGGGTCGAAAAATGATAAAAAAAACATCACGTGATTAATGGACGCCCCCTTATGCAATCTAACGAAATCTTTTATAGAATGAAGAATTAATTTAGCAAGTTTTTAAAATAATTTTGGCATACATAATTGTGAAATTCGAAAGTTGCAGACAAATAGATATTAGAAATTGATTCATTTATTCATATACCATATTTCAATTCATACTAATTCTTTTTCAACCTCTTATACAGCATAGTTTCGATTTTTTCGTACATATCATATCCTTTTCTGGTGAAAATAAACCAAAATTATCATCAAATGTGGTCAACGTAGAAAAAATCGACGAAATATGAACTAAGTTCAGAAATCTTTTAAAAATCACCCGAATTCCAAAAACTGTTGAGTTTCGGTTATTAATAAATATGGATTAAACAACAGCTAATGAGACATACTAACTCCTCCTACGAGTTTCACGTCTTATTTGGAATCACCCTATGTAATCTAATTAATAATCATTAAAGTGTATTCTCATGAATTCTCAGTCTTAACAAAGATAGATTACAATAACTTGTACGACAATTATGTATACCTACTTTTAACTCCTGGCCAAACGACCAGGATAATTCACGAACAGTCAAGTTTCGGCCCGGCCGAAAGTTTCGGCCATTTTGGGCCGAAACCGAAACTAAGGCCGAAACTAGATTTTTTGGCCGAAACTGGCCGAAACCGAAACCGAAACCGAACTTTCGGTCGGTCACTAATTTTTTGTTATAACGTATATTTCCTTATGTACTTCGTATCTTCCACATAAGAAGTCCCGGAACTAGGCCTTATAAAATAGTACATATCTGAAAAGTATTAAACTTGTCCAAATACGTTCAATCCTTATATCTCGTAGTGTACATATTCGAGGTCTCGGAACTAGGCGTTTACCTGCAATTTTTTTCAACCCATATCTAACAGTAAACCTACATTTTTCGAGAGCCTTCAAATCATAATTCTACAGCCAAATTCATAATTTGAACATGATCGGATCTATAATGATGGGGATATTGAAACAATACTGGAAAGCGAGCAGCATTGGGCGAGTTCAGTATCAGGATGTGTGACCGTTACCATGATAACTTTTGAATGGAAAGAGATGGCGACTTGCAATTTTCAAGGTAGATCAGCAATTCAAGTGCGATACTTGAGTTCGTTAATAGGCATAATCGATCGACATGTTTTGGAGTTATACCCATCTGAAGTCGTTGTTATTTCCTAAATAACTCTAAGCATACAGATCAGATCCAATTTAAACTTACTAATTAGTTGAGAATGCTGATGCGCAAATTTTTGAGAAATTTCGTGAGGATCGTATATTTAGAACATTTTAAAAATATCATTAAAAACTCTGTTTCAGAAAGTATCAGTACGATATCGATATCCGATCGAATTGAAACTTGGTAACTAGTTGACGTATGCCGTCACAAAGAGTGAAATTTCGTGAGAATCATATTATTAGAAAATTTTAAAAAAATTATTAAAAACTATTCTCTATCTCAGAAACTGCTCGTCCGATATCACTGAAATTTTGGTAGGGTCTACAAAATACAATTTTACAGGCAAGTTCCGAATTTAAATACAATCGGATCTTGGTTGATGGAGATATTGAAAAACAATTGGAAGTCGGGATGCCTTGGGCAAGTTCAGTAGCTGGATGGGTGACCGTTGCCACGATAACGATAACGGAAAGAGATAGCAATTAGCATTTTTTCGGGTAGGTTGCGCAACCGGTATGAAGATAGCAGTCTAATGTTAGCAGCCGATTTCGAATGCCAGACCGTAGCAGCCGAAATTTCGTTTATGCTTACATTTTCAAGAAATATGAATATTTCCCAATAGTTCTTCAATACAAAAATGTTGCTACCTCAATAGGGATCTACCCTAAAAAATATATTACGATGTACCCTCTGTCAAAAACTACCACATTTTCCTATCATATAATAAATGAATATGAACTATTATTATATAGGGAATTCGAAGTAAAAGAAGAATATGAAGAAAATGGTGTTTCCGATAAAAATTTGATATGTGAATATCCATGATGTACGCTTTCAGAGAAATCTACTCCGGTGTACTCAAACGCCTCCGTTTAAGGGAAAACTACCCCTTATCTCTACTACCAGTATATCGAATGTATGACAATAATCGTGTTATTTCAAAGTTGAAGAAAATTATGAAGAAAATGATGTTTCACTCTGAAAATTTGATATGCTGGTGATCATGATGTGTTTTATCAGAAAAATCTACAGCGATGAACTTACAAGCCTTCCTTATATGGAAAACTACCCCTTGTCTCTACTTCCAATAGATCGAATGTATCAGAATTATCGTGTTATTTCAAAGATCAAGAAAATGATGTTTCACTCTGAAAATTTAATATGTTAATAATCATAATGTACTGTATCAGAAAAATCTTTCAGGATGAAACATCATTATCTTCATAATTTTCTTTAACTTTAAAATAACACGATTATTCTGATACATTCGATCTATTGGAAGTAGAGACAAGACGTAGTTTTTCATACCAGGGAGGCTTGTAAGTCCTTCGCGGTAGATTTTTCTGATAAAGTACATTATGATTATTAAAACGTCAAATTTTCAGAGTGGAACATCATTTTCTTCATAATTTTTTTAAACTTTGAAATAACACGATTATTCTGGTACATTCAATCTATTGGAAGTAGTTACAAGGGGTAGTTTTCCATACAAGGAAGGCTTGTAAGCCCATCACGGTAGCTTTTTCTTATGGAGTACACCACGAGTATCATTATATCAAATTTTCATGGTGAAAAATCATAATTTTCTTCAACTTTGAAATAACACGATTATTGTGATACATTCGATATATATTGGTCGTAGAGACAAGGGGTAGTTTTCCATACAAGAGTGGCTTGTAATTACATCGTGGTAGATTTTTCTGAAAGAGTATATCATGATTAATAACGTATCAAATTTTCAGTGTCAAACATAATTTTCTTCATAATTTTTCTCAACTTTGAGATAGCACGATTATTCTGATACATTGGTTATATTGTTAGTATAAGAAAAAGGGAAATTTTTCCATACAAGGGACGCTTGTAAGTGCCTCGCAATAGATTTTTAGTCAAAAAATATAGTAGGCACATTCACATATATTTTTTGGTTAGAGTATGTAATTTAGGCCCCTAAGCAGGTAGCAATATTTTTTTTAATTGTAGAACTAGTGAGAAATACTCAAATTCAAAGTGTACGCATAAACAAAGTTTCGGGTGCTACGGTCTGGCAGCCGATTTCTTGAAATCGGCTGCTACCTTTAGGCTGCTATCTTCACACCGGTGGCTGCGCATCGGAATGCGACACTTAAGTTGGTTAACGAGCTTAATCGGCTAAACGGTTTCGGAGCTATATCCATCAGAAATTATGTTGTTATTTCCTCAATAACTATAAACATACAAATCCGATCCAACTCGATAAATAGTTGTAGAATACCAACGGATTCTCAAAATCTCGATATACAGGGTATAGTTTCAAGGATACAATCGTTCCATATTTTTTTGTTAATCTGGACCTGGATTTTCCTTGTGATAATTAATTGATTTATTTAAGCTTCAAATAAGAAAGATGTGCTCCAAATATAAAGAAAATGTACTGGGTGGTTCGATTGTTATAAGCTCGAAAAGTAATAAGTAAAATTCATGAATCACACTGTATCTCGGTAACCAAAGCAGTCAGAGCCAATAAATTGGGTATATCTCTAGAACCACCTTGGTGTCCTATATTCACTGTTTCAGTTTTTTCGTTTATCAATGAAACGACCTGTAACCTGTAGAATAATTGAAATCATATAAGTGAATTTTATTAATATTTTCTAAAACAATATGTATAATCTTGTGAAACTGAAGTGAAGAATTGTACATAATATACAATTCTTCGTTTGATTTAGAATTATATGTTAAGTGTTCAGTTCCGGTACTTTATTTGTGACATAATGCAGTTTTCCGGTACTTTAGCCGAGTTCCGGTACTGAATAAAATCAGTTAAATAGGACCGTTCATTTCATGATGCAAAGAATCATTATAAAATGGTTTCTTTCTGGGTTTTACCTCGCAAACTGTGAACAATATCTATTGAATAAAAATTTTGTTATTTTTTGAATTGCTCCTGCGTAAGAAACACAAGATATTTGTCAGAAACAATAAATCGATCAATGTCGAAGCCTAAATCAGACTACTTCGTCAAAATTATAACATTTTCATTTAATAGATATTTTTCAGAGTTTGAGAGAGGAAACCTGGAAAGAAAGCATTCAATAATGAATAGACCTGCCACGGTATCCTTTAATGAATATTTAAATAATCAATATTTGAACCATGAAATAACCGGGTTCTGGTACTGAATAAAATTAGATGAAAAGGAAAGTTCATTTCATGGTTCAAATAATTATTATTTGAATCATGAACGGACACGCAAAAGCTCCAGAGTTCACCTCATTGACTTTAAACTAATTTCAGCCAGTACCAGAACTCTACTGAAGTCCTGGTAAACGATATCAGGTACCAAAAAATTGGTTCAAGCACTGACGTGAAGTCAGAAGCTTTTGCGCGTATGTTCTATTGTCCATTCTTCTGTATTGGACACCCTTAATCGGATTTACCATGGTAAATTATGTTGTCCATTCTCCGGTATTGGACACTCTTAATTCGAATTTACCATGGTAAATTCGAATTAAGTGTCCAATACGGGAGAATGGACAACATAATTTACCATGGTAAATCCGATTAAGGGTGTCCAATACAGAAGAATGGACAATAGAACATACGCGCAAAAGCTTCTGACTTCACGTCAGTGCTTGAACCAATTTTTTTTTCGTGATTTTTTTTGAAATTTTTTAGGGGTACGGTTATTAATATTTTTTTTTTCGTCTTTTTTTTCGAATTTTCTAGTGGTACGGTTCTTACAGAATTTTGAACACGTCTTTATGTTGATTTTCACTACAAGTTACCAAGCTCCAATTCGATCGAATATTTATTTTTTCAGTTATCAAGAAAATAATATTCCAGGTGGGTATAACTCGGAAACCGTTAGACCGATTATGCCCAAAAACGAACTCAACTCTCCCTTTCGGATACGCAACCTACCCTGAAAATTGCATTTCCCTATCTCCTTTTGTTCGAAAGTTATCGAGGCAACGGTCACCCATCTACTGAATTCACACAAGAATGCTCCAATCTCCAACAATATTAAACCGATCGTATTAAAACTTGAAATTTAGCGGTAGAGTTAGGTTATGAAGGCTCTTGAAAAATTTCATCAATTTTTAACGATTAGTTACTGATATATAGAATTTTTTTTTTTTATTTTCAATGATTTATTAAAAATTTTCTACGTAAGTTGTCCTCACCAAATTTTGCAAACATTTCCGCGTTGGCATTCTACAACTAACAACCATGTTTGAATTCAATCGGTTCAGTACTTTTCGAGTTAATGAGGAACAAAAACCACGAAATTTCAGAAAATTTCAGATGGCTATAACTCTAAAACCGTTAGGCCGATTGTGTTCATAAACAAACTGAAATGTCGCGTTCTGGTGTTCATCCTAACCTGAAAATTTCAAGCCGCTATCTCATTCCGTTCTCAAGTTATCGTGACAACAAAATAATTTTTTAATAATTTTTTTTAAATTTTCTAGCCATATGATTCGTACAAAATTTCACAAACGTGCTTAGGTCCATATTATACAACTACTCACCAAGTTTCAATTCGATCGGATTTATATTGGTTTAAAACAAAATTATTACTCGGAAACCGCTGGGCCGATTATGCCCATTAACGAACTTGTCCGTCGTATTGGGATGCGCCACCTACCCTGAAAATTTCAAGTTGCTAGCTCTTTTCGTTCTCAAGTTATCGTGGCAACTGCCGGACGGCCGGACAGCCGGCCGGACAGAATCAAATTTGACCTCGAATTCTTCATTGGGGAGTCGAACTTAATCGTTTGAGACCATTTTTCTCAAAAAAATTCGAAAGTTACAGACATTTGGGCAAAACTATAACGCGATGTTCCCCAGAACATACGCGCAAAAAGTCCAGTAATTATATGCGCATGAGATAGATTGATAGTGATTCGTATAATTTATCTGAAATATTATTTTGAATGACTAGAAATTCACCCGAATGAATAGGCGCAAAATCTCCTGGGTATTTGCAACTAACATGTACCAGTACCGTATATCAACAAAAGTAAGGGTTATCTACATTAGGTCCAAAAAAACCGACTTAACAAATACATATATCACGTTTGTATCCATTCCGGTATTGCATTGAAAATGATCTGAACAATAAAATGAAAGGCTAGCAAAAGCATAGAGTTGAAACTTATAATAATTTTTTTATTTAATCACGTAAATACCAGTCGGAGCCCTGGGGGGAAGTTATGTTTCTCTTAAAATTCTCCATGTAATTGCCAAAATTCATCTCGATTAGATCTTTATTCACGGAAATATTGTATTCAGAAACTTACAACAAATATTCAAAAAGCCGGAAAATAATGCAGATATGTGATTTCGGAGGAAAATATCTACTCACGAAAATTAATATTCATTGTACTCTACTTCATATTGACATGAAATCTATTTGTTGAATGAACAATGTTGTATTATTATCTACCCAAATTATATGTAGATGCCCTATGTTTTTAGGTATACTGTATTCCTGTTTATATTGCTTAAATAATCATGATGGATTCTACTTCTTCCTACAATAAACTTTCCTATGGCTATTAAAACTTCACATTGATGTAATTTCGAAAAGTCTGAATGAACATGCACTCTACTCCGGTCCTTTTCATCTGATTGTATTCAGTGTCGATACTCGGCAAATGTACCGGAAAACTACATTATGTCCCAAATAAAGGACCGGAACTAAACGCTTGACATATATTGATATGGTTTGAAATTATTATTTTGATATTCTGGAATATGATGTAAATTTTGTAGAGTATGTGTGTTATAGTGTTTTAGGATAATACTTAAATATATTTCTGCTATTATTTGAAATGATTGAAAATTTACTTGAATGAATAGGCGCAAAACCTCCTAAGTATTTGCAACTAACATGTACCAGTACCGTAGATCAACTAAAGTAAGGGTTATCGACATTAGGTCCAAAAAAAACCGGCCTAACAAATACATATTTTACGTTTGTATCCATTCCGTTGTTGCATTGAAAATGATCCGAGCAATGAAATGAAAGGGTTAGAAAGTAAAATGTCTTCTCAAGAAAATGAATATTCATTATTGATATTCATATTTATATTGACAAGAAATCTATTCGTTCAATGAACAATGTTGGATTATTATCAACCCAAAATATATGTTTTTAGGTATATTGTATTCCTGTTTATATTGGTTGAATAATCATGATGGATTCTAATTCTTCCCGCACTAAACTTTCCTAAGGCGATTCAAACTTTACAGTGATGAAATTTCGAAAACTCTGAATGAACGTGCACTTTACTTCAGTCCTTTTAATCTGAATTTATTCAGTACCGGAACTTGGCAAAAGTACCGGAAAACTACATTAGGTACCAAGTAAAGTACCGGAACCAAACGCTTGACATATTGATATGGTTTGAAATTATTATTTTTATATTCTGGAAAATGATGTAAATTTTGTAGATTATGTGTGTTATAGAATTTTCGGAGATCCATGGAAACATATTGCTAGGTGGTTTGAAGATATATGAGTTTAGATAGAAGCGTCACTTTATTTGAGAAGAGTTTTTTTATATAATTCAAGGAAATAAATTTTCGATTTATGTTAAGAACTCCCAAATGAGTATTGAGTCTCAGTAATATAATAATTGAAATCATATAAGTAAGTTTTATTAATATATTTTTATAACAATATGTATATTCTAGCGAAACACAAGTGAAGAATTATAAATAATTTATAATTGAGGAGTAACCATTCAAAACGCATGTTCAATTTGGGCGAAATTGAGTTTGAAGCGGATTTAGAAATGATTTCTATTGCTCTATAGCTCTATGTTAACAAAATCTTCCAAATGGCATTATGTCCCTGTGTAATTCAAATCCAAAGTATGTAAGCCGCAATGCAATAAATTATGTACACGTTTGTATTAAAAAAAAATAAAATATAATCAAAAAAATGTTTTATCGATTTACTCATGTTAATTAGGTTACAGGCCAACACTTACTATGCAGACTGTTTTCTCTAAATGTATAAAAAATCGCAACAAACAGCATTATTTTCAATTTCAACCACATCAAGTAGCGAAAAACTACATTACGTCCCAAATAAAGTACCGGAACTAAACGCTTGACATATACTGATATGGTTTGAAATTATCATTTTGATATACTGGAATATGATGTAAATTTGGTAGAGTGAGTGTGTTATATAATTTTAAATGATCCATGGAAACATTTGTAGGTAGTTTGAAAATATATTAATTCAGATAAAAGCGTCACTTTATTTGGGAAGAGTCTTTTTAAATATAATTCAGGGAAATAAGTGTTAGATTTGTATAAAAACCCTCCAAATGAGTATTGAGTCTCAGTTATATAATAATTGAAATCATACAAGTAAATTTCATTATTATTTTCTATAACAATATGTATATCCTTGTGAAACTCAAGTGGAGAATTTTAAATAATTCACAATACTTCACTTGAGTTTCACTAGACTATACCATATACATGTATGTCAAGGGTTTATATCCGGTACTTCATTTGAGGTTGTTTTGACGAGTTCCGGTACTGAATAAAATCAGTTGAAAAGGACCGTTCATTTCATGGTTCAGATAATTATTATTTGAATCGTGAAATAAACGGGCACGCAAAAACTCCAGAGTTCACCTCATTGACTTTAAACTAATTTCAGCCTGAATCAGAACTCGACTGAAGTCCTAGTAAACGATATCAGGTACCAAAAAAGTCCAGTAATTATATGCGCATGAGATAGATTAACAGTGGTGTGTATAATTGAATCGAAATATTATTTGAAATGATTTGAAATTTACCTGAATGAATAGGCGCAAAACCTCCTAGGTATTTGAAACTAACTTCTACCAGTACCGTAGATCAAGAAAAGTCAGGGTTATCGACATTAGATCCAAAAAAACCGGCTTGACAAATTCATATTTTTCGTTTGTATCCATTACGTTGTTGAATTGAAAATAATCTGAACAATGAAATGAAAGGGCTTGCAAAAGCTTAGTTCATTTCAGTGAATTTCAACAAATTTCGACCAGAACATGAAGTAGAACAGTAATTGTTGAATGGTTTTGAATAAAGGATTGAAACTTATGGTGATATATTGGAATCAAGAAGTTTTGTATTTAATCACATAAATACCGGTCGGAGCCCTGGGGGAAATGATGTTTATCTTAAAATTCTCCATTTAATTGTTCATCTCGATTAGATCTCTATTTACAGATTATCGTATTCACAACCATACAAATATATTCTAAACGTCGGAAAATAATGCGGATATGTGGAGGAATAAATGTCTACTCACGAAAATAAATATTCATTGTACCGTACTTTATTTTGACAAGAAATCTATTTGTGGAATGAAAAATATTGGATTATAATCTACCCAAATTATTTATTTATTTATTTATTTAGAAATACACCATTCAACAGCCGAAGCCTATTAAAGAATGGGAAAATTACAAACAGAATTACATTAATAAGGTAAAATTTAACAAAATACAAAACTAAACTAAATGAGCATACTAAAAAAGAAACAAAAAAAAAATTGAAACCGAGTGCGAGCTGAAAAAAACTCAATGTGAGAAAAAAGATCGCACCCAGTTTTATCACATAATCTGTGAACCCAGAATAGCCCTCCTTAAGCTTGATGGCTCGCAAGCAAAAATATCCACAACACTCTCATACAATATATAGTCATGACATATCCTGTACAGAGGCGAAAAACGAAGAACATTAGAACGTGGGCAAGAGAGATAAAATGTTCTTAAAGTACGTACGGGCAATCTGGGAACATGTATATTAATCATGGCCAGCAAATGGGGACAATCGACTAATGAGCACAAAATATTGCGCAGAAATAAAATACCCAAATAGGTGCGTCGTCGTTCCAGAGAGTTAACCTGAAATCTGTTCAAGAAATTTACAAGCGGTGTACCACGCTCCGGATATACACCGTCAATTCTAAAACATAGATACTTCAGAAATCGCCTCTGTACATTCTCTAAACTATTAATATGGACATTATACCCCGGGTTCCATACTAGGCAGCCATATTCGAGCCTTGACCTCACAAGCGCATTGAACAACATAAATAGCGTTTTGCTGTCCTGCAACCATTTCGAGTTTCTGAGGATGAAACCAAGTGTTTTAAAGCATCCCAAAGTGATAGAACTTATATGAGGAACAAAACTAAGTCCACGGTCGAACAAGATACCCAGGTCTTTAAACTCAACAACCTTACCGAGAACGTGGCCATCAATGTTATAGGAGAAGTCAATTGTTGCCTTCTTGCGGCTGAAAGACATAACATTACATTTTTGAACATTCAGAGGGAGTAAGTTATCCTTGCACCACCGGTTCAGCCTATCTATGTCACCCTGAAGGTCCCAGCAATCCTCAGTAGACATAACACGACGAAACAATTTGAAATCATCAACATAAAGAAGAAAACAACACATCAGGTACAAACTAATATCGTTAATGAAAATCAAGAAAAGGAGTGGCCCCAAAATAGAACCCTGGGGAACGCCAGATGACGCCACGAACATGTCAGATCCAAAACCGAAACATTGAACATACAGTCTCCTACCGGAAAGATAAGACTCAAAAAAGTAAAGGAAATCGAGACTCAGTCCGAAAGCAGCCAGCTTCCTGACAAGTATGCCATGATCTAATCTGTCAAACGCCTTTGTGAAGTCTGTATTATATGCAGTTGCCAAGGATATCTATTCATATTTGATAATTAGCATGATACAGATATAACGTAGCATTTATCCAAAATACATTGAAATTTAGTACTGATATGGTGAGGTACCGGAAGCATGCAATTGACATAAATACGATATTTGTTCCGGTACTGTACCGGAACCCGACGAATAACATATATTTATTCCGGACCAGTACCGGAACTCGACAAAAGTTCCGGCAAAAGGCAATAGGGCTCAAAAAAAGTACCGGAACTATACGTTTGACATATATATATATATATATATATATATATATATATATATATATATATATATATATATATATATATATATATATATATATATAGGACAAGAAGTCTTTGCTGATTTGTTAGGACAATATTAGTTTGGTATTCTTGGGATTGCAGCAATAAAAGAAGTGATACTCTTTTTCCTTTAGCTCAAGCTTTCGAGATTTATTATCCCTTCATCAGGAGCACTACAAGACATGAATATTATAAAAGATGTTTTTACAACCAACTATTTTATACTTACAGGAGGTGAGATTGATTTTAAAGTTCTTAAATAATGAAACATCTGGAAAGTAGTTTGGGCATTTTACTACCAATCTACTCAGTGCAACTGTAATTCGAAATATGGTGAATGATGACAATGATTTACTTGGAAAAATCGATTTTTAATCCAACACGACGCCTGGAAAATCAAGAGGTTATTAAAATGATAAAATGTCAAAGTCAAAATCTAATATGACACAGATAGACATAGAGGTGTCATTTATCCTTTTCTTAATGTCGGTGTCCCTGTTCTTTGTCATCAGGGCGACATCTATAGTTGAGACTTCAAATTGAAGATTTGAGGAAACAATTACTTACAAGTTAAATGCCTAAGGAAAATTGGTAAATTACATTAAGTGTATATGGACATAACAAACTAAAATCTGAACATGTATAACCAACAATACGTCACTATGTCATGATGCTTAATAAAATATGCAAATTGTTAATTTAATCATTCAAACCATCAAAAATAATAAAGAAAAAACTAACCGAAATCAAAAGAAATGAAATCATGAATCATAAGGTCATCAGTGAGGAACAACACTCTCAGAGATTTGGACCAGGGACTGGCTTCGGTCTTCAGATTCGACATGTGGGATCCCTCGAGTTTTGTTATTGGCCATTTCTAAAAGGTTGGAATATATGGCACTAAGTTTGTCAATATCTTTTTTGGAATTCATTGAATTCGGTTCATTGGTGATGTGGACCATTTCCAGGAATTTTCTTGTCCATGTATTGGATTCTTGTTCTAATATTTTGATGTCATTGTAATTTATATGGTGGCCTGTTGAGTTTTCATGGTTCGCCAATGCGATATATATATATATATATATATATATATATATATATATATATATATATATATATATATATATATATATATATATTCTTTAATAATATGTAACATTATGATATTTTTCTGAAATTAGAAATTTGAAAAGAAGGTATCAAAGGTCAGTAATAACATACGTTCAAGTTACGCAAATCACATCAATTATTTACTCCTTTTCTGATTTGATGGTAGGGATTTGATTTCTTGGTAAGTAGGTACCGGGATCGATTCCCGTAGCCGAAATTATAGATTTTTTTTCATTTTTTTTTCTATTCTATCGGAATAATTGCTTCCAGGAAAAGGTTATGGACGGAATTTAGTCGATATTTCCGATAATTTCGTGAGGATTTTCGTATATTATTAAATTAAATTACTGATTTACAGGATGATTTGGATAAAATGTCCTCATGGCACAACCGGACGATTCGATTGATTTGTATCATAGGAATATTTCTCGTAATCAGTTATTGAATATAAACCACTGCTATACAGGTATTTTTATCTCATGGCACAATTGTGAGATTGAACTGATTTGTGTCCTCATGCCGCCACAAACGAAGCACTGTTTATTTTCGACCCAACTGTAATAGTATATTACGTAACCAGAGTTGTAAGTAGCCCATTGCTCACGAAGTGAAAAAGTTCACGCATGAAGCCGCGCAGCGATGGTAATCGAATTTACCATGGTAAATTCGATTAAGAGTGTCTAATACAGGAGAACGGATATTATAATTCACCATGGTAAATTCGAGTAATTCGAGTGGACAATATAACATACGTGCAAAAGCTCCCTACTTCACGTCAGTGCTTGAACCAATTTTTCTGTTCTTCTTTCATCACCACATTAATTTCGATGAGGGAGGAAAATTCGTCAATAAGAAATTCCTTGAGCTTTTTGTTCTACAGGACTATATCTGGCTTTATGGCGTGGATCTGCCGAGTTGTTAGAATATCATAGTTCCAGTAAATATGAGTAATTTTCAACAACTCTTTCAATCTCCAGAGGTACATATGGTAGCGCTGGTTGTTTGTCTACCTATACCAAAAACCTCCCTTTGTATCTCTCCACATATCTTGATGGAGCATGGACTCTGCATGCAGACAGGAGGTGCATAACAGTTTTCTGCTGGCTGTGGCATGCTCCGCAAGTTTTTAGAGTATCCAATTTCATGATGTTCCTTTTATACCATCTTGTATTTATGTGATCTTCGAGTAGTGTCTTCAGTTGTGCCTGCCTTAACTGTCTGCCTACTCTTCTTTGGTCTGTTGGCGCGATAGATGTTCCAGCAAGCTCATGATCGATGGATATGACAGTTACACTGAGCCTTTCCAAGGCTCTCTGTCCAGTCCTAAATAGGAAAGCTGCTTAGTTCCTATTTTCATATTGAGCTACCATTTTGAGAAGCGGGTCCTCAATTCTCAATATCCTTTTTGCATTCCAACTTTGGTGCATTTCCAACTTTGGTGATGGTGTTGCTATTTCAAACTTTGCAAACCCCTGCCTTCCTGCGTTTATGGAAGGTAGATTCTTTGTATCGAGCAGTAGGGATGCATGCTACGATTCATGTTCATCACTTTAGGAGTTGATCTGCCTAGTTCGATAATTCCATTTACTGTCCAGTTGACTACCGCGAAATAATAGGTGATTATCGGAACTGCCAATCTGTTCGTAGCAGACACTTTGGTTTTCCCGGACAGCTGTGATTTCCATATACCTCGGAGCTTCTTTTTGCAGATGCCTTCTGTCAAGGCATTCTTGATTTGAGTTGTTTAGTTTCATTCGGAGAAATAGAATGTTTCTTCATCTTCGATGATCCAAATGATTCTTCCCCTTCTAGTTGGGAATTATATCAATGGATTCTTATGATAGAACTGCATCATGGAAGAAATTGAATAAAAAATAAGTGTCGTTTAAAAAAAAGTGCTTAAAAAATTATCATTTAATAAAAGAGCAATCTGCAATGCTTCAATACTTCAAAAATTGTCATTAAAAAAACTCTGACAAATCATATCTCCGAAAGAATTGGTTTTCTGAGTTCCACCAGAAGTTCTGAATGTCATCCAATCTAGGTGCCATGAAATCATCCCCTTTCTTCAGGGCATGTCTACTGTCTTCGGTTGTTTTTTTGGTCAGATGTTCGGTCTGTTGCAGGTTTTGATCGCATATCGCCTGGAATCTTTGAAGTGGTGGGGTAGCCTTGGTTTCCGCCATTCGCTTGTCCATTTTTTTTAGAACGGTTCGATTTCTTCAGGAGGGGCAATGGACGATGTTATGGTGGGTTTTGTGCATCTCTAGCAACCGTATTATTAGGTTGTGCGCCGATATGTTAAATGCTTTCACGTAATCCAACCATGATATATGTATGTCGCGCTTGCAGTGTCTCGCATCTTTACAAATGCTCTTGTCTATAAGAAGGTTGTCCTTGCACCCCTGTACTCCTTTCCTTGCTCCTTTCATTTTATTATTATTATACTGATCCTCCTAGCTATTCCCCAAGGAGAACCCTCATAAGCTCTTGAGAGCTTGAAAGAATCAGTTGTGTTCTGTGTAGGTTTTCTTACTGTGTCCTTACGCCACCTCATGCACAGCAAGGTTAAGTTTCTACCCAACAGTAAATGGTGAACGGCAAGCGATAGCGCCTTGCAATTTTCAGGGTAGATTGCACATCTGTATGTGCGGGCTATACCCATCTAGAATATTGTTTTCTGTCAAACTCAAAAAATGCAGATCTGATCGAATTGAAACTTGATAACTGGTTGTAGAATACTTACTCAAAGACGTATGTTATAAATTTAGTGATGATCGTGATGGGAGAGAATAAAAGAAAAATTATGAAAAAATATTATGCATCTCACGTCAACTTGAGAAAGGAAGCAAAAAGCCACTTGCAAATTTCAGGGTAAGTTGCCCATCCAAATGCGACATTTCGGTTCGTTAATAGGCATAACAAGCTAAACGGTTGTGGGGTTATAACCATCTGAAATTTTGTTATTTTCTCTAGGTATAACTAAAAATATACGAATCCGATCCAATTAAAACTCGGTAATCACCTGTATAATGCTAACGCGCTAATTTTCGAGGAGTTTCGTAAATCTCGTATCGCTAGAAAAAAAAAATAAAGAGAACTTATCTTCAAAAATTGAATGCTTCAGAAACTATGCGTCAGAATCAGTTTATTACAGGATTAGACAAAGGAAAATGCGAACAAAATTCTTGATATCACATCTGTGCTATTCTCCAACGTTTTTGAATAATATGAATAGATGACGTTACTTTGACTGATTCAAAGCGGGTTCACCTGATTGGCGTATTATTGTTAATGTATGAAATTAATGTGTATGTCGTTGAACCTCTTCTAAACGACGTACCGATTTTGATGAAATTCGTGGTTGTTTTGATTGGGTCTCTGGATCTATCACTATCACCATTTTTCTCGAACTTGGATGGATTTCCAAGTGTCATTTACATTTTTTCTCCAGCTCACCCTGCATAAAATAATTCCTTAACGCATGTGACTATGATGAAAAGATAACTGAAATACCTTTTGCATGAGGTATCACACGACATAATATGATTGCATTTGAAAAAAACATCGATGACGTCACCAAACTTACAATGATGACGTAATCACAATGAAATTTCATTCGAAGTTGGGAAAAATAACCTATTTCTATAGATTTGTTTCTAGATTCAATCGATATCCAACCGTAACGTGCATAGTTTTTTTCTGGCTCACCCTGTAGAACATTTCTAAATATACTTATAATCAATGGAGAACTGAAAAATCACGCCTACTCCCATGACGAAATCACGTAGAAAGTGGAATATAAAGATTGGGTTATTTCAAATAAAGCTTGACCTGTTCCAGGATTTTTCTAGAATTTCAATGTATTTCAAGAAAATAAATATCTATTCATCATATTGATAATTTATTAAATTCTAGCCTCATCTAGTATTTTTGCCTCGAGGGCAGAGCTGGGCCAAAGCATTGTGCTTAGTGCTTGTGAAAGTGCCTGAAGCCTTTTTGTGCTCCCGAGTACTGTGCTCGCGAGCTCTTTCTAAAACCAGTGCTTAGGGCTTAGTAATTCAAGCACTTCAGGAAAAGGCTTAGTGCTTAGTAATCCCTTAAGTGCTCCCGAGCTTCTATCTGATTTACAACGCTAAATTGCTCAAGACTACAATCACAATAGAAAATAATACTATCCGATTTCTGCAGATTATATTTTTGACATTTTGAAAAAATTAAAAAAGCATTTACGTCATATTGATCAACTCGAATTAAATTATGTATTGATGGAAAACTGCGCCAAAGACCACTGAATTCACGTTAGTGTTTTTTAAATATAAAGGGACTTGGGTATCATAATATAATACTATGTTGTTGTCATAGGTATATATTTCGGGTATTATCCCATTTTGAAATACATTTGGCCTGTGTAGAAAAACTGGGTCGCTTATGGAATTCATGTATCCATTTATTGTATCATAATTTCCTGAAATAATAAAGACCTTTTCAAACTGTGTGGGAATAGAACGAATTTTGAGTTCGTTAGTTTTATAGAAATTTGTTTCGCTGCACTCCATTTCCTTTCCGTCAATGACGCATATGAGGTACGCAAGTTTGCAAGTTTACATGTTTTTCAAATTTAATACAATTTTATAAAGCAATTCGGAGTAAATAACCTCATTTTCAACAGTTTTCTAAAGTGCTTAGTGCTCGAAAAATCGAATTACTTTTATAAAGTGCTTAGTAATCGCAAGCCTTTTGTGAAAACGCGGTGCTTAGTGCACGAGGCTCGGGAGTATTTTTATTGAGTGCTTAGTGCTTAGGGCTTGAAGCACTTTTCTTCGGTGCTCGGCACAGCTCTGCTCGAGGGTTAACGAATTCAACTTAATCGCAGTCTCTCGTAGGCCGCCGGTGAGTTACAGAACATCCCGATCGGTACATGATAGCTCCCGCGCAGCGCTGCCAGACTGGAACCGTTGCCGTTAAGGACCCATCGCAAGGTTCACTCTCGTTCGCAATAAGACCCAGTGGGAGGCGGTTATAGAAAATATGTTTTGTTTTGAATTACGAAATGGCGAATGCGCTGGTCCCGTTATTATAATATCGGCTCCTCTCAGAACTCAGAGATCTGGAGATTTTACTGTGACACTCTTTGATTAACTTCAAGTTCAGTCTGCTATCTGTAGAAATAAAGTTTAGGACACATTATATTAGAGTGCAATTAATGTGTGAGGGGTTTTGAAATGTGACTAAAACCTCATCATTATGAGATTCTTTAGCTCCAGTATTGAAGTTAGTATTTCACATAGTTATCAAGCTAATGAAGTTACTTATGTGATCTGCAACCACTCTCCACCATCACACGATAAATACAGGCTGTTCTGCCAAATGAGCCAATTTCAAGGATCAAATATCGTCCGGAAATGACGGCAGAATTGATCAGTTTAGGATGCTCAGAAATGGGAGTCAGTTTTTGATTTTGCTTTGCGCAACATCGCAAATCTTCCCCTTATGTGGAATGTCACTTAGAATATAGAATATCAAATATTCGAATATTGGAAAAAACGTTGGCTAATCCCGAAAGCAGGCAATCCAACCCATTTTCTGATTACTTTCATTTTAAATTTGATTTTTAATCGTTTGATCCGTCAGGAACAGCGCGTTATCGTTTTGCCCAGATGTTGAAAGTTGCAGGGTGGGTTTTGAAATGTATATAAGTATCTTCTTTCAGTTCGTTAATGCACAAAATTCACCGAGTGCTTTCGGAGTTATGTTCATTTTTAGTTAGAGAATTTTATGAATGAATATTTCATCGCGTGATCTATCTGAAATTTTGTATTGATCGGATAGCTATAAACTGAAAAAAATATTCAAATATTTTACAATAACTTGAATATAATGATCTGATTGAATTGGAACTAGGTAATTAAATCCAAAAGACCGACCCAAATACTTGTGCAAAATTTCGTTAGGATCGCATGACTAGGAAACATTGAAATTTTAGCGACTGGGGAGGAACTAGAGGGACATATTACTACATAATGTCAATAATGTGAGTGTGCAAGCCAGTTTAGAGGAAATCGCTTAGTATCTGAGGTGTAGTGTCCATAACGTGGTCCTTAAACTAATTTTGAAATTCATGCCTCTTTCGGGCATTTTTCGTTATGCTCATGAGCAAGCGAGAAGGGATTTAACAGCTGGAGTTTTATTTTTAGAAGATTGGGATTTTGAGGTGGAGCTTGCTATTCCTACATAGAATCCCCTTAAGCCTGAATTGTAGATGCGATATCTCCTGAACTATTGGTGTTGGAGAATCCGAGTTTTGTGTGAGGTGTGTGATTTTGGAACAACTTTCAGCCACGAGTGGATTGCGTATGCGCAGCGGTGGAGTGACTGTTGGGGTTGTATGTGTTATGTAGGGAGTGGTTTACGCCTAGCAGTCACGGGTCTGGTGCTGGTGAGGTTTTAAAAGGGAATTCATGGCAATTATGTCCACGGACAAGCCAGTTTCGGGGAAATAGCATTGTTTATGAGTTGAAATTTCCGTACTGGGGTCCTGGGGCCAACTTCACTGTGCACTATCAGTGACGAGTGAGTTGCAATTGCGAATAAGTAAGCTGGCTGTTTATGGTGTTGTCTGTGGTAGAGTACAAGTGAGTGATCATGGGGGGTCTGGTGTGTAACGTTCGTTTGTTTACCTTCGGCGGGCGATGAGGTTATCGTTCGTGTTGATATTGAATTTGAGGTTGGGTCTCAGTGGTACCAATCGACGCTAAATACTTATTGTATTCGAAGGGCCGAATGACTGTTGGCAATATTGTTGCATTATGACAGTCGGAAATTTAGTGAGTGCGTCGGTCAGGTGAAGTGGTCCATTTTGTCAACATTCGACGGAGGAGCAGTAGGTTAGGCGTATTTTCGGAACTTCGTAAGAATTGGTGATTTCTTCTTAATTGGATATAGTTTCGAAAATCGAATTAGGAGTGAGCGTTACATTTGTTTGATTTGGGAAGATAACAGGTAACTTGCACACGTCTCGAAAGAGGATATAAAGACCTTTCTGCAAATCTAAGAGTTGACCACGTGAACGATCTTGGCGACTTTGACAGAACATCGCTGTGTGCTTGAAGAATTATTTGGTGGAGGCACGACAAGATTTGGTTTCGAAGCAAACGTGTGCAGGACAACCCCGAACATCAGGGGTTTTTGTAACATCAGGAGTTTTTGTGTGCCAGCACGATTTTTATATCAAGAGGAATAGAAGGATTTTTGTGGCAGTCCGGAGTTTTTGTGGCAGTCCGAAGTTTATGGTGGCAGGAGTTCTTGAGGCCAGCACGATTTTTTATATCAGGAAGAGTATAACTGAGACAGCGAGTACAAAGGGAAGGAGAACGGTATTGCGAGACCATCGAGGCAATAATACGTTCAGGCACAAGGATTAGCACGCAAGTTATAGAAAAACATATCCCGAATCATCTTATATCTACTATATATATAACTTGAACATATATTGTTATCAATTATCTAGGTTATTGTTATTGGAAAGCGGAAATTGGGGCAAGATTTGTAGTAATCGTATATGATCATAGAGGAGAAACGTGAATGCGCCTGAGCTCAAGCGACGCGTATTTGAATCCAAGAATAATATCTACGTACAATTTCCGCCACCCTTATTCAGGGTTTCATAATAGTTAAATTTTGCTGGATCTAAAGACCTGGGTTGTATGCTATTAGAATAAACTGTTTTTTATTAGCGTGAATATTCTTTTGGTGAATTTAGGAATTAGTACATTACGCAGGGGTATCTGGGAGACTTAAATTTACCTGGCGCCCATTTACTAGGTTCCCTTTTTAGGAATCCACTCCCATCTCCACTGTAGCTAGACCGCGGATCCCTGAGTTCTAGTAGCTCCGAGCTTAACCACTGCGACTTGGGAACAGTCGTATGTCGTTATAGGTGCTGAGCCAACATATGAGTCATTTGTGTTTTTTATCTAATGAATTTATAAATAACTATATTTGGAAGATCTATATTAAATTACATGTGGGTTTCAAGAATAGGCGTAAGCAACTACGTTCCTAATGGTACCGGTGGTCCCCTAACCGCAATCAAGTGATTCAACCTTAGTGGATAGAACGACCCTGAGATCTAGTCACACCATTCACTATCACGTCAAAAATTAACAGTGCTGTGTCCAAGCTAGCGTAGGGACACAGTAACAAAGTTGACACAGAACACAACTGCTTTTTCTTAGTCGCACAACCTCCTAGGAGCTTCTGAGGGATCTCCTTGGAGAAGACCTAGGGGAGTCACTGTAATCAAAATCATATATTGAAATCAAACTTACTAGCTTGCCCGTTACTAGCTCAGTGACTTATGCTAGCAAGTTTGTTCGTCCGCTTAGGAAACACCTTACCTAAGTGAAATGCCTCATAGAGCGCCTAAGTAAAAAGTATAATACTCCTGAATGTATCCCAAATCGTTGATCTGATGGTAAAGATAAAACCTCTCATTCCCTATCTATATATTCCAACTTTACAAATAAATATTTCAGTAATATATACAAGGATCAATGGTAAGTCTGAGATCGATGAGGCACTTATCTTTGCAGTCTGGGTTCGATAGGTGAGGTAGGGCCGTCCAAAATGTCACATGTAGATGTACGTTCTCTCCGGAACAAAGGTACTTCGGTAGTAAGGAAGTTGTCTTCAACTGTTATTCCAGGACTAAGTTGTTCCTATTAGATATTCCACTAGATATATGCTCAGGTATTAGATATTCCACCAGATTTGTGCTCAGGTATTAATATATTCCACCAGATTTGTGTTGAGGTATTGAGATATTCCACCAGTTTATGCTCCGGTACCAAGAAAGTTCTCTCCAATTGTTCAATCCGGAACTAAGAAAGTCGTAATCCAAATGTTCACTCCGGAACTAAGAAAGTTGTCTCCGGAACTAAGAAAGTTATCTCCAGAACTAAGAAAGTCGTCTCCGGAACTAAGACTGCAAAAATTCAGACCCATAAGATAGTGCATGTAACACGTGATCTCATTCCCAGTAACTCTAGACGAACTTGAAATTATTTACAGAGCAATAAATATGAGATAAAATATCTAGAATCCAGGAATAAGAGCACGTTATTCGATCGCAAGAATGAGACTAGAAATCAAGCATTATACAAAGAAACGTGTTAACCTGTGTAACCTGCAGAAAACGAAATAAAACGGAAATAACAACTTGGCATTCACTAAAGCAGAAAATATCAGTTCGAATCTACGTAGTACTTACCGCCTTTTAAATAGACGTCTTGTAAGAAACTAATAATTTTCCAATTCACACGATTATAATGGATTACGGTAGTACTTTAATTTGCTAAACTCTCTGGTGAGATGTTAACACTTTGACTTTCAGTACTCGAAAGAAAGACAAAGATGTCCGCTTGAGATTGCAGCGGATCGTGCGCATGCGAAACATAAACTCTATCAACGCGCTGGGCGATACATAGAATCTAGGCACGGCGTTTTTGAGTGTGAATCGAAGCTACCCGTAGACAGTTTTTCGCGATTAAAACGGTAATCAATGGTGGAGCGTTTTGTAACGTTACACACACCACTTACCGGGGAAAAAAATTTTGAAGAAATTTTTTTTATTAAAGGAATAAAATGCCAAAATTTTTTTTTAAAGTAATTTTGAAAAATGATGAAGAGAAAATTTTTTTAATGATAAATGCGATATTGAAAGTCAAGCCAATTTGTTGAAAGAAAAGTTAAACTTACAGGCCACACAGCATAACTGAATCATAAATACAGGTGATGTTTATACGGTGCACAAAGAGAGATCAAAACTCAAAAAGAAGGAGTTTAAAGTTTGCGGAACTAGCAGTGGTTTGACAGTTGTTCGTCACCCAAGTCGAGCAGTGCGATTAAGCGCAATCCAGATAAGCAAAATCCTCGTATACCCGACGTTCCAACAAAACCTCACAACACCGATCTGTAACATAAGTGTACGCCACGAGAGAAAAAGTTGAAAGCGCCGTTTAGACGCTGAAGGCCATTTCCATCGGAAAAGGGTCGAGAGCGTTGCGGAGCATACGCTGTCGGCCGACTAAACGCCGCACATGCCCAAGCATTAACTAAAGTCAATGACTAAAAGAATTATTTATTTCTCGAAACCTTCGAAGGAATCGGGGTTGAGAAAAAATATTAACATCTCAAATAAAAAGAGAACAAGTGCATAGAAGCTCCGAAACTAGTCATCAAAGCCTCCGCAAATAATAAAAAAAGTGAACCACTCAGTTCGAGACGAGAACTGAGCGGCCAGGGCATGGAGGTTTATGGATTGGAGACCAAAACCACTAAAAGACTCCCATCATCCTGTGTCGGTTTCAGCGAACACAAGACGATGTCAATTCCGAGAAGACATAAAAAAAAAAGGTACTAAATCGGTAAGTTCGCAGGTGAAAATCGGAGGATGACGCGTATAGTTATTGTAAAACAATACCCACACGAGCCAAATTCCGAGATCACCTAGCGAGGCAGTCAAAATCGGTAATAATTGACAATGTCAATAATCAGGCAAGGGAATAGATACTTGCACATCCTGTGTGGACACAAGCTGATGCCAAGTGCGGAAATAGCGTTAGGTAATAGGTGTTATAAAGTTAAAGTATTCATTAGACAAAGACAGGATCTAAGACGTGTAGATATAAGAAAAGGTATGTATCGACTCATCGACAGGTAAGATAGTCTACACGAATCAAAACCTGAGATCATCCAGACTAAGGTACTCAAAATCGGTAATAATTGACGAAAATCAATGGTGGATTAGATAAAGATATTTCTTCCTGGAGCATTGAAGGATGACGAGTGGCACGGTGCAGAAAAAAAAATAACAAAATTGAATTTTCCTTTATAGGACGAGGAGTGTGATGCACTGTAAGAAAAAATAATATCAGGTTAGGAACTATCGATCATATTCTGAGGCGTCTCTCCAATTTCCAAAGCTCAAGATTTACACCTAATTTATTTCACAGTAGATGTTAAATGTGTATGCGTAGATGATCTAACTAATAATATCAAGAGATCACTTCCCAACCCAGCCTCTCCTAAGAAGTGATACTTAATATTTGAAAATAGTGAAAGTTAAATTAGAGAAACAGCTCAAAAACCCGGAAATGCGTAGGGAAGGAAAGATAAATTTGGGTGCCAGCGATTAAGAATCGCGAATTAGGTTCTTTATAAGGTAGCGGAAATAGGGATAGATAATAGGAATAGGTAATAGGGATAGATAATAGGAATAGGTAATAGGGATAGATAATAGGAATAGGTAAGTTGAGGAAAGAGAAGTGTCCGTCTGTCGGTACAAACACCAACTGTATCCAAAGATACGACCAAAAGAATCTCTACGGGACTCACAGATTTAAGAAAACTTCAAAGTAAGTCACGAGCTACGCTCAAATTTCCAGTAAGGTACTGCATAGCCGCTCTAAACTTAAAAAAATTGATGGGCAGAAAGATACGATAATTGCCATCAGGCAGGTAAAGATACGATAATTGTCATAAGACACGATAAACGGTAAGTGTCATAAGACATAAGAGATAAGATAGCTGCCAGATTGAAGGCTTGAGAAAGCTTCAAAGCAAACTGCAGACTACGCTCAAATTTCCAATCAAGGTACTGCATAGCTGCTGTGAACTTCAAAAATGAATCTCAACCCTCATGAAATTGTCAAGTAAACAACAAAAAAAAATATATATATATATATATATACATTTGTACCAACTAGACAGAAACTTGCCTTGCGATAGAGGAAGGAGGAAAGGTATTAGGAACTCAAGATAGAAAAAAAACAATCATCATCCTTATCCTGAATCATCTCCACTTTCGTCACTTTGTGTAACGTCCAATTTAATATGTTTTACGTGAAAATCGCCAAGATCTTTTCCACTCGTCAGTTCATAACTCAACTCGTGAGACTTCAAGTTGTTGGGATTCATGATTCAGTTATCCAGATAACAATGAGATGAAAAAGCAATAAGTTAAAAGTTGAAAAATAGTTCAAACATAAAAAAAATAATGAACTCGAATCTCAGACCCACGACGAAGTCACCCTCACCATCAGAAAAACGGCAGAAACACCCAGGAAAAAAAATATCACTCAAAAAACAGGTTACTCGAGCCCCACACGTTGTGCGCCAGTGAAATCAAACTTACTAGCTTGCCCGTTACTAGCTCAGTGACTTATGCTAGCAAGTTTGTTCGTCCGCCTAGGAAACACCTTACCTAAGTAAAATGCCTCATAGAGCGCCTAAGTAAAAAGTATACTACTCCTGAATGTATCCCAAATCGTTGATCTGATGGTAAAGATAAAACCTCTTATTCCCTATCTATATATTCCAACTTTACAAATAAATATTTCAGTAATATATACAAGGATCAATGGTAAGTCTGAGATCGATGAGGCACTTATCTTTGCAGTCTGGGTTCGATAGGTGAGGTAGGGCCGTCCAAAATGTCACATGTAGATGTACGTTCTCTCCGGAACAAAGGTACTTCGGTAGTAAGGAAGTTGTCTTCAACTGTTATTCCAGGACTAAGTTGTTCCTATTAGATATTCCACTAGATATATGCTCAGGTATTAGATATTCCACCAGATTTGTGCTCAGGTATTAATATATTCCACCAGATTTGTGTTGAGGTATTGAGATATTCCACCAGTTTATGCTCCGGTACCAAGAAAGTTCTCTCCAATTGTTCAATCCGGAACTAAGAAAGTCGTAATCCAAATGTTCACTTCGGAACTAAGAAAGTTGTCTCCGGAACTAAGAAAGTTATCTCCAGAACTAAGAAAGTCGTCTCCGGAACTAAGACTGCAAAAATTCAGACCCATAAGATAGTGCATGTAACACGTGATCTCATTCCCATTAACTCTAGACGAACTTGAAATTATTTACAGAGCAATAAATATGAGATAAAATATCTAGAATCCAGGAATAAGAGCACGTTATTCGATCGCAAGAATGAGACTAGAAATCAAGCATTATACAAAGAAACGTGTTAACCTGTGTAACCTGCAGAAAACGAAATAAAACGGAAATAACAACTTGGCATTCACTAAAGCAGAAAATATCAGTTCGAATCTACGTAGTACTTACCGCCTTTTAAATAGACGTCTTGTAAGAAACAAATAATTTTCCAATTCACACGATTATAATGGATTACGGTAGTACTTTGATTTGCTAAACTCTCTGGTGAGATGTTAACACTTTGACTTTCAGTACTCGAAAGAAAGACAAAGATGTCCGCTTGAGATTGCAGCGGATCGTGCGCATGCGAAACATAAACTCTATCAACGCGCTGGGCGATACATAGAATCTAGGCACGGCGTTTTTGAGTGTGAATCGAAGCTACCCGTAGACAGTTTTTCGCGATTAAAACGGTAATCAATGGTGGAGCGTTTTGTAACGTTACAATATATAGCAAGCTCGCCAATGTATATTGACTTCACTATGAAAGAAGTAAAAACGCTAAAATCGCATTGACGTGGAGTCAATCTGCTTTGGCGCGCTTGCTATAGACATGATTTTTATTACACTGACCCTAATAGGTCTTCCCCAAGGAGATCGCTCATAAGCTCCTAAGAGCTTGTACTACAAAGGAGAGTCAGTTGTGTTCTGTGTCCACTTTGTTACTGTATCCTTACGCCTGCTTATGAACAGCACTGTTAATTTTTGACCTGGCATTGAATAGTGTTCACTACCGTCTGACTAGATCTGCAGCTCATTCTTTCCACTAAGCTTGAAGCACCAATAATGCAATTCAACAGTGAAATTAATTCATCATTGGTTCCCGATACCAAGAGTATACAATCTTCACATTTATTGGAACAGTTGTAGATTTTAGACCTTAACTAAACGATAAATATTGTTGAGAGGTTAAAAGAGAGGTAATTGGAATGAAAAACCACTTCTTAAAACAACGCCGACATGTTTTCATTTTATTCAAAAATCACCTTCAGGGCTCTAAAATGAGATACAGAAAATTTTACAATGATGCACCATAAAATAAAAGAGGAGACGAAAGGATCATTCAACAAGCAGTTACTCATTAAAGATTACAATTCATAATACATTGTCAAAATCGAGCAATGAGAATAGAAACAAAACTGAAATTTATTTGACTATTGTTAAATGACTGAAACATGAAAGTGAGTGAGCATTAAAGATCTCAAACAAATACACCTCAGGCAATATCACAAGAGTAACGATCGGGAGAAATTAACAATGCAATTGAAGATTTCTTACCCTAAATATGTGGTACATTTATATCACCGGAATAAAACATCCTTTGCATTCGATCTCAAAACAATCAAGTTTTATCTTTGAGTTTATTAATGAGATAAGAATAGGCTGTATTTAAGTCAGTATCTGTTCTTTTACTAACGGATTTTTCATCTTGTTTAATTGAAATCATTTCATGTAGCAAGCGTTTTTTCAGAATATTTTGATGACCTAATATTGCGTATCCATATTGAAATTGAATGAGTGAAGCGTATTTGATACATGCTCTGCTGAAGCAGCGAACGAGTCGATATATTATGGACAGAATTTCCAACACACAAAAGAGATGCCCATAATTTACTCAACCCTCTAAAATGAAAAAGGAAAATACTACCTATTTTCCTTTTTCATTTTAGAGGGTTGAGTAAATTATGGGCATCTCTTTTGTGTGTCGGAAATTCTGTCCTTAATATATCGACTCGTTCGTCCTATATATGTTGATTGACAGTCGTTGCAATCAATCTTGTAGCCAACATTACTCAATAATTCTCTTGGAGTAGTATTCTTTACCCGCGTGAAAAGTTTTCTAATGGTGTTGGAACGAAAAGCAATGATAGATAACATTCCATTGTGATAACTTCATCTTTATTTGCTCCGATAAACTTTCCACGTAGGTCAAGGCGTAAAATTTCCTGTTCTCATCTATACCATCATCTTGACTATGGTGTCAATTTGTTCCGCAAATAATTTTTTCATTGATTTTGTTAGGGTAATATTTTTTTTTTCAAGGTAGATCTTACTTTCTTCAAATTATTTTGGTGGAATATTTATTTTTTGTGATATATTATGCTTTGAGTTAAAATTCAACACTCTTCCTGAGAAAGTCAGTTTTTGATAACAATTAAATTTAATTATATTATGGTGTCTTATCAGCAGAACGTCAAGAAAGGGTAAGGTTTTTTCAGGTGATTCGAGTTCAATGGTGAACTTTAATCATGGATGGACGTTGTTGAACACGGTGATGGTCTCTTCCACTTTGTCAGCAGATATAGACGTGCAGATATCATCAACGTATCTCTTGAAAAATGGTATGTTGAAGGAAAGTCTACTTAGAGCAATCTTTTGAACCTCAATCGTAACAATGTCAGCCACTAGAGGAGCAAAACAGTTACCCATTCCTAGTCCGTAGATTTGTTTATAATATTTGTTGTTAAATATGGAGAAGCTGTTTTCAACAAAAAAATTGAAAAGATGCAAAAATTCTTGAATTGTCAGAGCTGTATGTGGTTCGATTTGATTCCATTTCTCTTCTATTAAGATTACGGCAAAATCGATTGGTATATTTCTGTATAGAGATGTCACATCCAAAGAAACCAAAACATAGCCACTAGGAAGGCTTATGTCTTTTATGCAATCTATGAATTCGAACGAGTTCATCTTTATCAAAAACGTGACCCAATAGATCCGACAAGAATTTTGTTAAATTGAGGGGACTTCCTATGTACACAATTGTTGCAAAGGATGGTTTTCTTTGTGTAGTTTCGGCGAAAAATAAATTTTGGGAAATAAACCACTATTATACCTTAAGAACTTATGTATTGTCCCATATTTTTTTTTTGCGCGTATGTTCTGGGGAACACCGCGTTATCATTTTGCCCAAATGTCTGTAACTTTCGATTTTTTTTACGAAAATGGTCTCAAACGATTCGGTTCGACTCCCCAATGGAGAATTCGAGGTCAAATTTCATTCTGTCCGGCCGTTGCCACGATAACTTGAAAACGGAAAGAGCTAGCGACTTGAAATTTGCAGGGTAGGTGGCGCATCCTAATACGACGGTCAAGTTCGTTAATGGGCATAATCGGCCCAATGGTTTCCGAGTAATAATTTTGTTTTCAACCAATATAGATCCGATCGAAATGAAACTTCGTGAATAGTTGTAGAATATAAACCTAAGCACGTTTGTGGAATTTTGTGAGAATCGTATCGCTAGAAAATTATTAAAAAATATTTTTTTGTCACGATAAACTGAGACCGGGAAGATATAGCGGCTTGAATATTTCAGGTTAGGTTGTGCATCTGAATGCGATATTTGAGTTTGTTTATAAGCATAATCAAACAAACGGTTTTTGAGTCATAGCCATCTGAAATTTGGTTGTTTTTTGTTCCTCATTAACTCGAAAAATACAAAACCGATTGAATTCAAACATGGTTATTAGTTGTAGAATGCCAACGCGAAAATTCTTGCAAAATTTCGTGAGGATAGTATCTGTAGAATATTTTTAAAAAATCATCAAAATTGAAAAAAAATATTCTATATATCAGTAACTATTCGTCTGAAATTGCTGAAATTTTGCAGAGCCTTTAGAACCTAACTCTACTGCCAAATTTCAAGTTTCAACACGATCGGTTAAATATTGCTGGAGACTCGAGCAGCCTTGTGTGAGTTCAGTAGATGGGTGACCGTTGCCTCGATAACTTTCGAACGAAAGGAGATAGGGACTTGCAATTTTCAGGGTAGGTTGCGCATCCGAATGGGAGAGTTAATTTCATTTTTGGGCATAATCGGTCTAACGGTTTCCGAGTTATACCCACCTGGAATATTATTTCCTTGATAACTCAAAATATAAAGATTCGATCGAATTGAAGCTTGGTAACTAGTACTAGCAAATCAACATAAAGAGGTGTTTAAAATTTTGTAAGAACCGTAACCTTAGAAAATTTGACAAAAAATGACGAAAACAATTTTTTTGTGAGAAAATTTTAAAAAAATCTCGAAAAAAAAATTGTTTCAAGCACTGACGTGAAGTCAGGAGCTTTTGCGCGTATGTTCTATTATCCATTCTGCTGTATTGGACACTTAATTCGAATTTATTTTATCTTCAATGGTGCACCTATGTGGTCGCTTACTATACAATATTTTTCTAATTTTAAATCAATACGTGCTTCATATCTTTCACCTTGCCTATATCGTATTTATCTGCGGCAAATAGCGATTTATATTTTTTTTATGTTTTTCTAAGGCCACGTCCGGAAAGGCAGGTGGCTTGCTTAGTGCCTAGAGCCTAGAGGCTTGCATTCTGGTTACTTGCTAGGATACACGGTGGCCGCACTGAAGATGGTTTGCGTGGTGGGTCGCTAGGTGACTTGGTGATTTGCTTGTCGGCACGTTGACGAGATGTCACAAAAATTGGTCTAAAATTGTTAATTACTGAAAATTCATCTTTAAAATATACCATTTCACGACCTCATCCATCATGTTGGGTTCATGACATAAATAAGTCACGCTCAAATCCTGGGCAATTTAATGTTCTGTATAAACAATTACTCAATTTTGACGAAACATTTTAAGAATATTTGCGTATGACCATAAACATTTGATCTAATCCTCACTACAGCTCATTACAAACTAGAGACATTTAGTTGAATTATTTCAACGGAATTGGATCGATTACATGGCAGAAACACACATTGTCTGAAAACATAATCCTACGCCATGATATACATTCACAGCATTAACGTATCATTTTAAAAAAATTAAATCATTTTTTAGTACATAAAATCTTTTTCTACTTCGACTGCTACTTCTTCGCGTAGTTTCGTTAATGCCACTGCATTTAATGGAGTTCGTTAGCTGGATTCCTCAGAGGTTGTCTTTTGAAAACTGATGCAATTAATATATCGTCCATTTTTGACATCTAAAATGCCTCGCGCCTAGTGTCAGAAAACCAACACGTTTGTTTACATCGATACACGCTAAGTGACTAGCATGGGGTGGAAACTTCCTCACTAAAGTCTGGTCCGTGGAATAGTTCGAATAAATCCGGTCAATTTTGAGGATGTCTCTGCCTTCGCGATTTGTGGATCACGTGATGACACCACGTGATACTTTAATAGCTGTCCGCTACAGTCCGCTACTGGCCCGCTTGTTTTTACTTTTGCATAGTTTTGGTGAAATCCGTGTGTTGAACAATAAACTTTTTGGAATATCAATGTTTGATGTTCGGTAAAGAACTGTAAGAATACAAGTAAAGTGAGTAAGTTGCACAGGCTTCCGAAAGATGATAAGGTGAGTCCTTTTTAGGTTTAGGTATTCTTAGTACTTTATTGCTCACTGCATAAAAACTATTTCAATCGACTAAAGGAATCACAAGATACATTGAATCTGTTTCATCAAGACGATATTGACCAAAGGGCCAGAAAATACCCACTAAAATTACTTATACAAACACAAGAACAAAATAGTGAATACTTAGAAAATGGAACATACATATTAAATCTCTTTTTTTGACCTGCATACGATTGTTTATTTGTTGTGGGGTTAGTGTTTGTATATATGAGCAATAAAGTACTTAATTATTAACCTACTTTATTGATATTTTGATATATCCAAAAAAAATTTTATATCATCGTTTTCAGCGGATATGGCTAGAAGGAACAGGACGCTTGGACTTGATTGCTAAAGCTAAAATATTAATCTAAGAACACCACGGCATTTGTTCCAGCTATTTCAAACCGTCCGAATTTATAACAAATATCAGGGTGCAAGTTGTTATACCACCTGGTGTCATTCCTTCGCTATGCTTGCCAATGGATGTTGGAATACAAGGTAAATGGAATTTTTTCATTATATTGTTCATATCTTGAATGATAATAGTTGCAGGAGCTTGCACATAATCTCAGTTAAATATGCAGATTCAAAAACCTGAAGTCTTTGTGAATGTCTGCTTTCATATGAATTAATATGCGTCCTCGTATAATTAATGCAATTTATTGATATTTGAATTTCTATTACTAGATTCACATGCCATTGTAGAAAAAAGTAGTTACAATCGAAAGCAAGCAGGAACTTCACGTTCATTTAAGATTTCCATTTATTGATATTATTTCATTTAAAGTTGTAAATTTCAATATGATATATATGTTGATATTATCCATGATATAAATCTTTGATGAATTGCATGAATATGCATGTATATTCCTGGATGTCCAAGAAGTTCACTTTGTGGCCGAAGTGGAACCACAAATGCTTGCTATCCCACGTATCTTATTTTATGTACTAATATAAAATGAATATGAATATATATAAAATGATTATATAAAATTGAATTGTTATAATTTCTTTTCAGGAAAAACGAGAAGAGGATGTAGGAAAGGAAGACTCTCCTAGCTCTTCCCAGAGGCTATGGAAATATATAAAATTTAAACTGTATTGAACCGCAAAATAAGAAGGATTGTTGAAAAGAATAAAGGCCTGAAATTAGTAGTCAAAGAGCTAGGTTATGCATACCATTCTTTCGGACACTTGATGAACACAACATGCTTTCATTTTCTCCAGTCTCAAAACTTGAAACCCAAAGAAGGCGTTATACTGTAAATGAGAAAATTCTTTTTTATTTTATTCAAAAATAGCCCTCAGTGATACAACTCCTCACCAACATTTTTGCAGTTCCATACAGAAAAACTTTGTTAAAATTATTGCATTCAGTTGATTTCAGAACGTATCAATTGTAGCGTTATGGATTCAATTAAACTTAAGCTTGAGAGAATGGACGAGAAGCAAAAATTTTGTTCAATTTTGTTTGTTTGATGAAATGTCGATCGAGCCTTCTCTGCAATATAACAAGGCGAAGGATTTATTTGAAGGCTTCCAAGATATTGGACTTTCAGTAAATTATTCTTCTAATATTGCAGACAAGGTTATGGTCTTCATGGCTAGGGGAGTTTTTCATAAATAGGAACAAACAACCCTAGCTTATTTCTTCAATCATGGTGGAATGAAACATGATGATCTTTCCAAATTTCTTGAAGATATTGTTAGTCCTCATGTCGTGGCACTTATTTGTGATCAAAGTTTTGCAAATGTAGCTGCTATAAATAGGCTATATATAGAGAAACAACTGGGTGATTTTCACGTACAAAATGTTTTTCACATTATGTTGTGCATAATGATATCAATTTTTTATTATATTATATTTCTAATTTGATTCTGTCCTTCTAAATGTATATTGGAGTAGAATATATTTCCACATTATGTTTATTTATTTATTTATTTATTTATGAACAAGGAATACAAACAGGTTGACAACCTAAAAAAAGTATTCACATTTTACAATAAAAAGAAAAAAAAAAACAGTGAAATCAATTACACACATACACTTAACCAGGGAAAAATAACAGAAGTAAATCTATTCCAGCAAAAAGAATCTCTTGAGGACTGACTTCAAGCGTGAGTGGTTACAATTGAATAAATCGACAGTGTCGCGTAGCTCGTTGCAGGAGCGGAGCATTCTGACCAAAGGAGAACCTCTCGAAGCGTTCGTCTTCTTTAGAGGAATATAGAAAGTTTCAAATTTTCTTAAATTGAAAGTGGGGACGTTCAAACCTACCTCCTGCAGCAGCCCCGGTACCTGCAACTCACCACTTACAATTCTCCTCATTGTGAGAGTATCGCTCATTTCTCGCCTTCTCTCTAAAGATACTAAATTAAAATGTTTTCTTGCGAGGTAATAAAAATCATCGGTTTCAAGAACATTAAAATTAGCATAGAAATATGGATCATGCGGAGTAATATATATATATGGAAAGGTTTAATCTGCTCCTTTTGCGGAATTACCCGTTAAACCTTTCCATATATTAAAATTAGCCTTGTAGCTTAAAAATCTCAGTATTTTATTCTGAATGCGCTCGATTCGCTCTATATGAACTTTATATTGAGGACTCCATATAACCGAAGCAAAGTTTACTCGGCCAAGAACATATGCATTATAGATGGTAAGAACTGACCTGCAATCTTTGAATAATCTGCATTGTCTGAATAAGAATCCTAGCATTTTGTTAGAACTATTGACAATATTATCAATGTGAACAATGAAATTCAGCTTTCGATCAAGAGTGATGCCCAAGTCTCTGAGATGGTCTACCCTGTTTAAAATCGACCCGTTAATGGAATATGGAAAATGGAGATATAGGAAGGAGGATCAGCTGCAATAGAGCCTACGTGAGGTACAGGTTGCGCAGGGGGGACGAATGCGTTTTGAAAAAACTCGGCAAAACTGTTACAGATATCCTCACCTCCAGTACTAGTTACACCATTGTGCGTAACCGTAGAAGGGAATTTACCATTTCTATTTTTACTTGATGTAAGGTTGAAAAAGAGTTTAGGGTTCGTAGGCAATTCTTTTTCTATGGATCTCAAATAACCAGAATAGTCCTGATCGATCATCACTTTCGACAAAGCCCTCAATCGCTTGAATTCCAAAAAATCTTTCATGTTTTTATAAATTTTCCACTTTTTATGGATTTTGTTCTTACGTTTAACTAATTTGATGGTGAATTTGGAAAAATACGCGGGAAACCCTGTATTAATAATCTTCTTTGGTACAAACTTATCAATGAGATCATCAATAATTTCGTAAAGTAAGCTCAGATCAGTATTTATGTCGTTACTAGATAGTTCGCTAGTCCAAGGTATCTTAGAGTGTTCCTCATTTATTTTGTCGTAATTACCTTTTTTGAAGTTATATATTATTTTTTTGGACTTTGACAGCGATTTTAGATTAATGTTAGCCAAGAACTCCAGTGAAGGATGGTGACTGTCCTCCTTAACCGCCGGACAACCACAGGGCCCAATTTGTGATAACACAAATTGGTTACACAGGATTAGATCGAGAGTTCTATGATTAAGGTTATGAATACAATTAAACTGCATCAATTCACATGTGGTTAATGTGTCGATAATGTTACAATATTTGTAACATGTATGTTGTGCATAATGATATCCATTTTTTTTACTATATTTCACATTGGATTTTGTCCTTGTAAATGGATATTGGAATTAAGGCAGCCATTCATTCAACCGCTCTTTCATATTCAAAGGTATGGATTAGGGATGATTTTCATGTAGAAAATGTTTTCCACATTACGTTGTATATAATACTATCTGTTTTGACACTCTTGTTCCTCGGAACAGAGTGCTTATCAATCTGCCCAAATGTCTGTTAGTTTCGAATTTTTTTATATTATATTTCACATTTATTTTTTTCCCCAAATTAATTTTGTGAATACTGACAACATTGAATTGCTCCTTCAAATTTGAAGGTATATAAGGATAATTTTATTGAAGAAAGTTTTTCTCGCATAAGCTATAAAATTGTTTTTTTAAACATGTCACTCTAAATTTTATTTTCATGCCAAATGTATTTTTTAATTTTGATATTCTTTCTTTTTCTAATATAGGTACATGTACATTAATTCACATGAAATGTTGAACTTAAATTCATGAATCTGAATATAATTTTTTTAAAGAGAGTTTTGGGATTTCATTTGTTTTCTTTCGATTACAGCGAAAACCATTTTCCAAAAACATTGTCAAATGCCAGGTTGACGATAATTCGTCAACTTTGTGTTTGGCAGTGTTATGGAACAATATAATAGAATATAGGATATATGGGAGATATATTTGAATTTCCCGCTCGTTCGAACTTCAAATAATTCCCGTCCGGCACCGCTAGTGTAGCAAGGAACAGAAATAAGGTTAGAGTGGCCCATCTATAGTATATCTTGTCTATGGTGACTAGCTATGCGCTAAGCGTGCAGTGCGGCCGGAGCGAAATTTCTAGTACGTTCGTTTTTGTAAGTTACTCGCTAGGCTCTAGGCGCTAAGCAAGCCGCTCGTCTGTGCGGACGTGACCTAAGTGTTTCAAGGTCTTAGTGTTCATTAAAGTTTACTTCATTTTTGCGCATATTATGTTCTGGGAAACATCGCGTTATCATTTCGCCCAATTGTCTGTAATTTTTGAATTTTTCGCCGAAAATGGTCTCAAACGACTAGTTTCAACTCACTAATGAAGAATTCGAGGTCAAATTTGATTCTGTCCGGCCGGCCGGCCGTTGCCACGAAAACTTGAAAACGGAAAGAGATAGCGACTTGAAATTTTCAGGGTGGGTGGCGCATCCCAATAAGACGAACAAGTTCGTTAATGGGCATAATCGGCCGAACGGTTTCCTAGTAATAATTTTGTCTACAACCAATACTAATCCGATCTAATTGAAACTTGGTGAGTAGTTGTAGAATATAAACCTAAGGACGTTTGTGTAATTTTGTGAACATCGTATCGCTAGAAAATTTTAAATAATTATTAAAAATTACACAGCCAACACAAATTTTGGTGCCTGCGATTTTTTAACTGTTCCTGAGTAATTTTTGGATGCAGAATGTAAAAAAGTTCTCAGATTTTGTCTATCAGATCTAGTTTTTGAGATTTTTTAAAAAATTGTGTATATAATTTACGTTATAACTGTTATAATATATAATATTACTATTGACAGTTAAAAAAAACAAAGACACATGGATTTAAGTATTTATAGCAAAAACTTAATTTACATAATTACATTAGTCACTAATCACATAAAAATTTTCTTTTATACGATTTTCTAGAATGGAGTTTACTAGGGCAGTCTCGCTGAAGGCTCCAGCAGTAGTCCGCCATCATGTGGCTATCCCATCGTCCTTGATAACGATCTTCCATAGTTTTAATATCCTGGTGGAATCTTTCCCCCCTGTTCTTCACTACAATCACCTAAGTTTTCTGGAAAACGATCTAGGTGGCTGTGGAGGTAGTCAACTTTTATACTCATGTTACAGCCGAGAATATTAAAATTTGAAAGCATAGTTTCCACTAATTCTACGTAATTCTCTGCTTTATGATTGCCAAGAAAATTTTGTACTACTTGAACAAATGAACTCCAAGCGTTAGATTCAGTCTCGTTCATTGATGTGGTGAATTGTGGATCTTTAACAAGTTGCCTTATTTGAGGACCATCAAATATACCAGCTTTTAGTTTTTCCGTGCTAATGCCAGGAAATTTACGTGACAAATACCCAAAACAATTTCCATCTCGATTTAAGGCCTTCACAAATTGCTTCATTAGGCCTAGCTTGATATGCAAGGGCGGAAGTAAGATTTTTTCTCTTGAAACCAAAGGTTCGTTGATCACGTTTTGTATTCCTTGAATCATGACATCTTTTGAAGGCCAATTTTTGTTAACCCAGTGCTCATTTTTAGCTCTGCTGTCCCAAAGGCACAAAAAACAAGGATATTTTGTATAACCACTCTGCTGTCCAAGGAGGAAGTTAATCATTTTTAAATCAACACAAATTGACCACTGATGTTCTTCGTATTTAATTTTTCTCAAAACTAATGCTATTGTTTCATATTCTTCCTTCATGGTAGTAGAATGACCAATAGGAATTGAGCCATATTTGTTACCGTTATGTAAAAGAACACATTTTAAACTACGTTTTGAACTGTCAATAAAAAGGCGCCAATCATCGGGAGTGTATTCAGGCAAACCCATTTTTTCTAAGAGCCCTTTTATATTGTTACAGAATACCAAGTCATTTTCCTGAGTGAAAAAATGCAGCAGATCCTTATCTCTTTTACGATAAAATGTAATATTAGTACCTCGACAAAGTAGATTTTTTTTCTTTTAATCTGGATGCAAGTAATTCAGCGGATTCCTTTGAGAGATTCAGGTCTCTTATAAGATCGTTTAGTTCTTCTTGATTGAAACACTGCAGAGTTGCTAAATCTGCTTCAAAATCGCTGTCGTTTTCTGATTGAATTCTTTCAACTTCGTCAGACGTTGATGTTTCTGTATCATCTTCTGTCAGTTCGGGTAGACTGCTGAATGATGGAACGGGTATTTCTTCCGAATGCACTACAGGCCTTCTTGCAGAATCTAGATCAGGATATGTCCATTTGTGTCTATTGTTTCTATTTATGCCTTTAATATTAACGAGACAAAAATAGCAGTCGTCATGATGGTTCCGCGGTTCTCTCCAAACCATTGGTACACCAAACTTTAGGCACTTCCTCTTTCCAGTTGTCCACTGTCGCAAATGTTCAACACATGTTTTACATATGAAATGTGGGGCCCAAGATTTATCTTGATCTCCTAAATGAACGCCAAAATAGGCAAGATAAGCTCTTTTCACAAAGTCAGATATCGTTTTTCTGCTCTCTTTCAAAGTGTATTCACCACACACATAACAAAAAACATCGGGATGATTTACACAGGTACGTCTGCTTGTGGATGCCTTTGTTTCAGTTTAGTGTCTTGATACTACAAAACGACCAAAATATACACAAAATGATAGCACAACTTTACTTGGGAAAACTCAGTAATATACTAAATCAAGTACAGCCAAGCAGGTATAGAAGGATCGGGTCATAGGCAATTACAGGTATAAAAGTAATTAAGAGCATTGTATTGAGTAGTTCCTAGTATAGGAACATTGGGTGAGGGACAATTCCAGGTATCCATTTGGCTAATTAGATTCTGGGAAATTTCTATTTTGACGATTAAGTACATATTTATCTCTTTATTTGTTTTCCTTACTTACTATTTTGCGGAATACTTTGCTTTTAATGCCGAAACATATGTTTTTGAGGTTCATGCTGCCCTTTCCGGGCATTTTCCGTATTGCGCATGCGCAGATGAGAAGTCCTTTAACTGCTGTAGTTTTCGTCAGAGAGGATTGGGGTTTTGGGGTGGCGGATGCTATTCCTCCATAGAATTCAGATCCCTGATGAGGGTCTGCGCATGCGTAGATTAAAGATGCGATATCTTCCGAACCACTAGTGTTGGAGAATCGGAGTTTTTTGTAAGGTGTGTTATTTTGAGAGGACTTTTAGCCGCCAGTAGATTGCGCATGCGCAGAAGAGAAGTGACTGTTTTTGGGTTGGATGGGTTATGTTGGGAGTGCTGAGTCGATATTGTGAGGTTTTAAAAGAATATTCATAGCAATTCAGTGCAAGGACAAGTCAGTTTAGGGGATGTAGCGTTGTTTCCGAGTTAAAGTGTCCGTACCGTGGCCCTGGGGCTGATTTTGAATTTGATGTTACCCCTTACAGGCATTTTTCGTTATGCGCATGAGCAGACCATCAGTGATTTAACTGCTGAAGTTTTCGTCAGAGAGGATTGGGGTATCGGGGTGGCAGATGCTATTCCTCTATAGAATCCCCTGGTGAGGGTCTGCGCATGCGTGGTTTCAAGATGCGATATCTCCTGAACTGCTAGTGTTGGAGAATCGTAGTTTTTTGTAGGGTGTGTGATTTTGGGAGGACTTTCAGCCGCAAGTAGATTGCACATGCACAGAAGAGAAGTGACTGTTTTTGGGTTGTATGGGTTATGTCGAGAGTGCTGAGCCAATATTTTCAGGTTTTAAAAGAATATTCATGGCAATTCAGTGCACGGCAAGTCAATTTGGGGGATGTAGCGTTGTTTCCGAATTGAAGTGTTCGTACCGTGGCTCTGGGGCTAATTTTTAAATCGATGTTACCCCTTACGGGCATTTTCGTTATGCGCATGAGCAGACCATCAGTGATTTAACTGCTGGTATTTTTGTCGGAGAGGATTGGGATTTTGGGGTGGTGGATGCTATTCTTCCATAGAATCCACTGGTGAGGGTCTGCGCATGCGTGGATTCAAGATGCAATATCTTCTGAACCTCTAGTGTTGGAGAATCGGAGTTTTTTGTAAGGTGTGTGATTTTAGGAGCACTTGCAGCCGCTAGTAGATTGCTCATGCGCAGAAGAGAAGTGCCTGTTTTTGGGTTGTATGGGTTATGTTGGGAGTGCTGAGCAGATATTGTGAGGTTTTAAATGAATATTCATGGCAATTCAGTGCAAGGACAAGTCAGTTTGGGGGATATAGCGTTGTTTCTGAGTTAAAGTATTCATACCGTGGCCCTGGGGCTAATTTCGAAATTGATGTTACCCCTTACGGGCATTTTTCGTTATGCGCATGAGCAGACCATCAGTGATTTAACTGCTGGTGCTTTCGTCAGAGAGGATTGGGGTTTTGGGGTGGCGGATGCTATTCTTCTATAGAATCCCCTGGTGAGGGTCTGCGCATGCGTGGATTCAAGAAGTGATATCTCCTGAACCACTAGTGTTGGAGAATCGGAGTTTTTTGTGAGGTTTGTAATTTTGGGAGGACTTGCAGCCACGAGTATATTGCGCTTGCGCAGACGAGAAGTGTATGGTTTTGGGTTGTTTGGGTTATGTTGGGAGTAATGAGCCGATATTGTGAGGTTTTAAAAGAATATTCATGTCAATTTAGTGCACGGACACAAGGCAGTTTGGGGTAAATAGCGTTGTTTCCAAATTGAAATGTCTGTATGGTGGCCCTGAGGCGAATTTATGTATAACTGTATTCGGTAGATCTATATTAAAATACGTTCGGATTCGGAGAAGAGGCAATTGCTTTCCTAACAGAGGTCCCACAACCGCAATTTTTTTCGCTCTACGGTAAAGCTAACAGTCAAACTGTATTGATAGCTATATTTGTTAAAGGAACTTGAAAAAATAAAAAAAAAGCACTGACGTGAAGTCAGTACTCTTTGGCGCGCGTGTTCACGGTGGCCAATTTGAATTGAATGATGAGTACTTCAAGCTCAGTGGATAGAGCGAGCCGAAGATCTATCCAAAGGATAGTGGACACCATTCACTGTCGTTTCAAAAATTAACAGTGCTGTATCTAAGCTGCCATCAGGATAGGGTAATAAAGTTGGAAGAGAACACAACTGACTCTCCTTAGTCGCACAAGCTGCTAGAAGATTTGGGAGGGTCAGTATAATCCTAATCATGTTTATAGCACGCGCGCAAAAGCAGATTGAATTAACAATGAAAGAAAAAGTGTAAAAAGTCAATCTGCATTAGCGCGCGTGCTATAAACATGATTAGGATTATACTGACCCTCCCATTCAATGCAAATTGGCCACCGTGAACACGCGCGCCAAAGAGTACTGACTTCACGTCAGTGCTTTTTTTTATTTTTAGTTGTAGAATATTAACGCGAAAATTCTTGCAAAATTTTGTGAGGATCGTATAACTAGAAAATTTAAAAGAATCATAGAAAATCATTGAAAAAATTCTATATATCAGAAACTATTCGTCCGATATCGCTGCGAGAGCCTTCAGAACCTAACTCTACTACCAAGTTCCAAGTTTGAACATGATCGGATCTATACTGTTGGAGATCCGAGCAGCCTTGTGTCAGTTCAGTGGCCAATTTTTTATTTATAAAGCTGATTTATTGTTTTATTCATTTTTGCTTGTATCTTTTCAGTAGGATCTTCGATTAATTCACAAGATGTTGTAGTATAATCTAGAATATCCAAAGCTTTAGAATTAAACTCTTCCCTCAATATAGCTACGGTTGTCCTGTTTTTGTCAGCCTTTGTGATAATGATATTTTCATTTGTTCTGAGGAAGTGTTTTGTTTTGTTGTACCATCTGATAATTGACTTATCATTGTACTTTCTATCATATGATTAACAAAATTGGTGATTGAATTTACAATGGAATCACGAACCCAATTTGTATTGTTCTCATAATTACAGGAAGACAAAATACACTCAACATCCAAAATTAATTCTTTCGAGGGAAAATTGTTAACTGTATAAGAAAGGTTGAATTTATCTTCCAAATTCAATAATTATTGAGCGTTAGTTGGAAACGGATTGCCTGTCAAATTAACAAACCACTCCTCCTCACATTTATCTACACTAAGCACGTTCAACTGAGACGTCTTAAGTTTCATAAATTTACCTATTTGTACTTTTTGGTTTTAGTGAATTCAGATTTGAATATTGGCCTGTTCTCGATACTCAACGCTACACTTATATCTTCAGGCAACTCACAAAATAGTGTTGATTCTATCCCCTCAACTTTTCTCCTGAGACATTCCAACCTCCAATGAACTATGGAAATTTCTAGCTTCATAACCCTTAATTTACATGCACTAATAATTTTGTTACATGCACTGGAAAAGCTAACATTATCGTGCAGCAGTAATGTACAATTAATAGATTGCTGAATATGATTTGGAAAAACAGTTTGGTTCCTACAATTGTGAAGAAACTTTTTATAGTTTTCATATCGCGTCATAGTGCGATATGTATCTAAAATAAAAAGAGATAATTTTCTCTCAGCATATAAGGCTGCTCGTCGAACAAATGCCAATACAAAACCTGGGCTTGAAATAAAAGGCGTGTCTGATGGGTTATTTATCGGAGAACATTTGACGATGAAGAATAAATTGCTTTTCAAGGAGGCTCGTATTGCTGCAAAGAGAGTGCAATTTAAATTTGTTTGGACTCATAATGGAAATGTCTTGATGCGCAAAAGTGAGACCTCCAAAATTGTGCATATTTCCAGTGTTTCGGATCTGGATAAAATGTAATATTCGTTGAACTGTTACCATTTACAAATCGTTAGGAGCCTTTCTTCAGTCCTCGATGTCTTTGAGTGTTTATTACCAGAATGTCCGCGGTCTAAGTTACCTAATTTCAAGTGTTCTTCTGCATCCAGTAACTACGATCTGTTATTTATTACTGAGACTTGGCTGAATGGTGGTGTGTATGACTCAGAAATTGTGAATCTTGGTGAATATGACATATTTCGGAGAGATCGCTCGTCAACATCAAGTGCTAAACGTGAGGGTGGTGGTGTTCTCGTGGGGGTTAGAAGGGGTCTGGATTCAATAATCGTTCCTGAGTTCCAAAGTGCTGCAGAAGATTTATGGATTCAGATCTCCATTAATGGTTTAAAGGTATATCTGTGTTGTGTTTATATTCCACCGAAAGACAGTGCAGCAATGGTGTGCTTTATCTCAAAGCTTGATGACATTAAAGGTTTGATTGGTGGGGACGTTATTCTGATGGTGGGCGATTTCAATTGCTCTGGGGTTTCCTGGGTGAAGAGTGTCACAGGTGATTACCTATTACCTATGAACGTAGATACTAAATGTGCTGCCTTATTGGACTCTTTTTCATTTCTTGAGTTGATGCAGTTCAATGATGTATCAAATAGTAACAATAGAATTCTTGATCTTGTACTTGGTAACACATTTGGGGTAAATAACGTAATGAGGTGTATTGATCCATTTGTTCCTGAGGACAGTAATCATCCATCTTTGGAATTTCTTTTTGGTGTCGGGCTCCTGAAGCCGCTGCAACTGAATAACACATTTTATGGTTTCCGGAGAGCGAATCTTAGGTTACTTGATGAATTGTTACTTGATATACCTTGGAACGATTTACTTGTAAGTAATAATGTAAATGACGATCTACAGGTTTTCTATAGAGTTTTGAATGGGATAATTGATGACAATGTACCTGTAGTAAGGAAAGTCAGGGGTTATCCTTCTTATTTCTCTAACGAAACCATAAAACTAATAAAACGGAAAAATGGATTTCATACGAAATGGAAAATTTATGGTAATTACGGTGATTTTAAAATATTTCAAGTTCTTCGATCTAAATCAAAGTCTCTCATTAGAAGTGATTATAATAGATATTTAACATCTGTTCAAACTGAGCTCAGGACAAATCCCAAAAAACTATTTGAATTCGTTTCTGTTGGTTCTAAGGACTCTGGATTTCCTAACAGGATGTCATATAAGCAGTGTACCGGTGAGTCAGGCGAGGATATTTGTAATTTATTTGCAGATTACTTTGAGAGCGTTTACACTAAGCCTAATCCTTCCATAAATAAAAACCCTAAGATTGACATATTTGATCATTTCTATTTAAGTTCATTCCGTGTTGCTACCGAACATGTCAGGGAGAAGTTGATGAATTTGGACCCTGGATTTACAGGGTGATCTTGACAGCCTTGTTCAATTTTGTGAGTCCTTGGGCTTGCATCTGAACATAGCCAAGTGTAATGTTATCTCGTTCACGCGGAATAAGACAAAAATTCACTTTCAATACTCTGTATCCGGAACTACCTTGAAACGGGCAGAATTGGTCAGGGATTTGGGAGTTTTACTAGATTCTAAGCTCCTTTTTGATGAACATATCAATAACGTAGTGGGTGAAAGTAATAGGGTACTCGGATTTGTTATGAGGCAATGTCGTCAGTTCCGAAGCCGTGAGGCAATGTTATCTCTTTATTACGCATTTGTGTATAGCAAGCTCAATTACGCATCTTCGATTTGGTGTCCCCATTATGAAACTTATGTCGAAAGGTTGGAGAGGGTACAAGGTAAATTCCTCAGATTTCTGAGCAACAAGACAGGTTTCCACTTGAAACGTGGTGATCCTGACAATTATTGTGTACGGTTGAATCATTTCGGAATGATAAGTTTGAAGGATAGGCGAACAGTAAATGACATCACCTTTATTTTTAAAGTTTTATCGAACCAAATAGATTGTCCTGAAATTCTTCAGGAAATTAACTTTCATGTTCCTGCTAGACACCTCAGAAATCATGTTTCATTTCACTTACCCACCTACAGAACCAACAGTGCGAAGTTTTCACCTCTGTCGAGAATGATGGATTTATGTAATTATTATGAGGGAGATCTCAACCTGTTTACGGGTGGGAGCGTGCGTTCTTTCAGAAAAATTGTAAAAGATATTTTCGGGTAACTTATCAAAAAAGAAAAAATATTATATATTTTGTTTTTTGCTTTTTATGATGTGTATAATGTTGTTAATAGAATTTTAGGTTAATTTGTATCACTGTCTATTTTGACTTTTGTAAGTAGACGCTGCTTTGGGTGTTCTCACCTGTTTGCGTTCTATGTTCTAAATATCTTGCTAGCTTATTCATTGTTGACTGCCAACTCCTAATGAGTCCTATCATCCCTAGACCATAATGTTCCCGGATGTGTGCATAAAATCCTGTGTTAGTGTTATTCATTTTGAGTCAATTGAATTATCTCGAGAATATTGGGACAGTTGTAGATTAGATACCTTTTTTCCTAAACGATAATTAAAGTTGACAGGTTGAAGGTGAGGTTATTGGAATGAAAAATCACTTCTTGAAACAACGTCGACTTGTTTCGATTTTATTGAAAAATCATCTTCAGGGCTCTAAAATGAGATACAAAAATTTTTACAATGATGCACCATAAAATGAACGAGGAGACGAGAGGATCATACAATAAGCAGTTACACAAAAAAAAGTGCCAAAGCAGGAGCTTTGGCGCTCTTGTTCAATCTTTGACAAATCATATCTCAGAAAGTATTGGTTTCTCAGAGTTGGGCATGATATCAATGGATTCTTATGGTAGAACTAAATCATGAAAGAATAATTAATAAATTCAAACGAGAGCGCCAGAAACCACGAACTTACCCGAGATATTCATAAATCATCATCATCATCAATTGAAACTTAGCCAATATTTGAGTTTTGTTTTTACTGGAGCCATTCTGAACCCATTCGATATTATTAACTTGTTAGAGTTGAAAATGATATCATTGGATTTTTATGGTAAAACTGCATCTCAAAAAAATTTAATTTGAAATTTGTTATGTAAAAAAAATATTTGTTTTTTCGTTTCTCAGAAACCATCTGGCCGATTCTGCCCAATAACGAACTCATCTGAGATATTTATCTACCAAATCTACTCTGAAAATTTCAACTCATTCTGTTCAAGAGTTATTGTAGAAACGAAATTTAAACATTTTTTGAATTTTTCTTTGGCACTTTACGGCGATCCGATCAACACAACAGTTCGCATGCATATAAAGTTCATAATTCTACAATTTGATGCTAAATTTTATATAGATATCGAGTGATCAGTTCCGGAAATATTCATAAAACATGTTTTGACTAAAAACGGCCATAACTCCGATTTCGCCCGTTAACGAAGTCGTCCGAGAGATTTACGCTCCTAACCTACCCTGCAAATGCAATCCTCTAACTCCTTTCGTTCGAAAGTTATCGTGCCTACGACCGGCCGGAGACAATTGATTTCGACCACGGATTCTTGATCGGTGAGTCGAACCAAATCGTTTCAGACCATTTTCATCCAAAAATTCGAAAATTACAGACATTACAGACTCTGTTCCGAGGAACAAGAGATCCAAAAACACAGTAGATTACAATTCATAATACATCGTCAAAATCGAGCAATGAGAGAATTATCAAAACTGAAATTAATGTGACTATTGTTAAATGAGGGAGACAACGGTTTACTTAAATAGATTTCGGGAGTAACAGTTTAATCGTGGTTTCAATAATAGAAACATGTAAGATCTTAAACTAATACACCTCAGACAACATCACACGATCGGGAGAAATTGACAATGCAATTGAATATTTCTTACCCTAAATATGTGGTACATTTATATCACCGAAACAAAACATCGTTGGCATTCGGTCTCAAAACATTCAAGTTTCATCTTTGAGTTTATTAATGAGATAATAATAGGCTGTATTTAAATTCTAAATGTAGCAAGAGTTTTTTTTGATGTCCTAATATTTCATATCGGTACCTATTGAGATTAAATGAGTGAATCGTATTTGATACATGCTCTGCTAAAGCGGTGTTATTTTCCTTTTTCGTTTTAGAGGGTTGAATATATTAAGGGCATCTCTTTTGTGTTCGGAGATTCTGTTTGTCCTATATATGTTGACTGACAGTCGTTGCAACCAATCTTGTAGACAACATTACTCAATAATTCCCTTGGAGAAACATTCTTTACCCACGTGAAACATTTACTAATGGTGTTGTTGGAACGAAAAGCAATGTTAACATTCAATTGCCTATTATTATCTCATTAATAAACTCAAAGATGAAACTTTTGATGAATATTTTGAGATCGAAAGCCAATGATGTTTTGTTTCGGTAATATACTTAGCCATTTCAAAAGATAAAAAGTCGAAAATTCTATAATATTCAATTCGTTAAAGGAACCTCCAACTGAGAAAAACAAAAATTGAAAGTCACTTTCGGTTTAACCGGAAGTGACTCTGACTTTTTTATCTCGATTAGCACCCTATATATTTTTTGCGATTTTTCATTTCTACTCGAAATTACCTTTCCAACGATGTATCATACTTTGTATTTTACATTTGATTTGATGGAGAAAACGTTAATTGGAATGTGGGAGCAGTGAGAAAAATTTCAGAAGCTTGTTCCAAAATTATTTTCTCTCACCAATTTCTTAGAAGAATGGCCGGCCGTTGCCACGATAACTTGAGATTGGAAACAGATAGCGACTTTAAATCTTCAGGCTAGGTGGCGTGTCCCAAAACGACAGACAAGTTCGTTAATGGGCATAATCGGCCACACGGTTTCAGAGTGATAATTTTGTTTTGAACCAATACAAATTCGATCGAATTGAAACTTGATGAGTAGTTGTAGAATGCAAACCTAAGGACGTCCGCAAAATTTTGTGAGAATCGTATAACTAGAAAATTTTCAAAAAATTATTAAAAAATATTATTTATGTCACGATAACCTGAGAACGGAAAGAGATGATGGCTTGAAATTTGCAGGTTAGGTTGTGCATCTAAATCCAACATTTGAGTTTGTCTATAGGTATAATCGGCCAAACGGTTTTGGAGTTTACCCCCTGATATTTGGTTGTTATTTCTTCTTTAACTCGAAAAATACAAAACCAATATAATCCAAACAAGGTTATTAGTTGTAGAATGCCAACGCGAAAATTCTTGCGAAATTTCGTGAGGATCGTATCACTAGAAAATTTAAACAGAATCATTGAAAATAATTGAAAAAAATTCTATATATCAGAAACTGTTCGTCCGACCTCGCTGAAACTTTGCAAGAGCCTTCAAAACCTAACTCTACTGTCCAGTTCCAAGTTTGAACACGATCGGATCCATATTGTTGGAGATCCCTGCATTCTTGTGTGAGTTCAGTAGCTGGATGAGTTAATCGCTGAAATTTCGCGAGAACCTTCAAAACCATGAATGTCATGATGACATATTAAATTATAAGATCAATTTTCGGCAGATTTTTTCATCACAAATCTATGTGAGATGATAGCCCTACATTAGGGTCCTGTAGCGGTCAGACTTGGTTTTGAAAGAGATCCTCCTTACGAGGCGGCAACTAAATATTGAGGGATTTCTATGAAAAAGACTGAATATCTTTGAAAACAAGCGAAGGTGATTCTTCTTCAAGAGATCCATGCGCCTACAGAGGAGTATATTTGTGAGAGGGGACTTTTGGAAGGTTATGTATTATTTTTGATTTGTTCGTTTTCCTCTTGTCTTTTCATTTTTGCGCGTATGTCCTGGGGAACATCTAGTTATCTTTTTGCCTAAATGTCTGTCATTTTCGATTTTTTCGCCGGAAATGGTCTCTAACGATTGGGTTCGACTCCATGAAGAAGAATTCGAGGTCAAATTTGATTCTCTCCTGTCGGCCGGCCGACCGTTGCCACGATATTTTGAGAACGGAAAGGGATAGCGACTTGAAATTTTCAGGGTAGGTGGCGCATCCTAATACGACGGAAAAGTTCGTTAATGGGCATAATCGGCCCAATGGTTTCCGAGTAATAGTTTTGTTATCTATCAATACAAATCCGATCGAATTGAAATTGGCGATCAGTTGTAGAATACAAACCTAAGGACGTTCGTGACATTTTGTGAGAATCCTATAACTAGAAAAAAAAATATTTCGAAAAATTGGTTCAAGAACTGACGTGAAGTCAGAAGCTTTTGCGCGTATGTTCTATTGTCCATTCTCCTTATTGGACACTCTTAATCTAATTTACCATGGTGAATTTTATTGTCACTATTGTCATTGTAAATTCTTACCTTGGTAAATTCGATTAGGAGTGTCCAATACAGGAGAACGGACAATAGAATCCACCATGGTAAATTCGATTAAGAGTGTCCAATACAGGAGAATGGACAATAGAACATACGCGCAAAAGCATCTGACTTCACGTCAGTGCTTTTTGGCGCTCTTGTTCCTCGGAACAGAGTGCTTATCAATTTGCCCATATGTCTGTTATTTTCGAATTATTGGCTGAAAATGGTATCAAACGATTTGGTTCGACTCACTGATCAAGAATCCGTGGTCGAAATCGATTCTGTCCGACCAGCCGGCCGTCAGTTAACACGATAACTCTCGAACGGAAGGAGTTAGAGGATTGAAATTTGCAGGGTAGGTTTGGAGCGTAAATATCTCGGACGATTTCGTTAACGGGCGAAATCCATCAAGCGGTTTCGGAGTTATGGCCGTTTTTAGTAAAAACATTTTTCATGAATATTTCCCAAACCGATCACTCGATCAATCTGAAATTTAGCATCAAATTGTAGAATCATGACCTTCAGACGCATGTTTTGTATTGATTGGGGTACCGTAAAGTGTAAAAAAAAATTGAAAATTTTTAAATTTTGTTTCTACTATAACTCTCGAACGGAATGAGCTAGGCAGTTGAAATGTTCAGAGAGGGTTAGGGAGATAAATATCTCGGTTGAGTTAGCTATTGGGCAAAATAGGCCAGATGGTTTCGGAGTTAGGAAAAAAAATTTTTTTTTTTAACTTACTAATTTCAAAATAATTTTTTTAAGATGCAGTTTCACCATAAAAATATATTGATATCATTTTCAACTCCAGCAAGCTAATACTTTCAGAGATGATTTTTCGAAATTTCAATAATGAATCGTACCTCTGTTTTCACAGAATGCTATAATTATTCTATCTATGATTTATTGATTTATTATATGATCTGTGTTCATACTCGTACATGTTATCCTGTTCTATAAGAGAGAGTCAAATTCATTTCAGCTATTTTCATTTGATTTCTTCCATGGTGCAGTTCTCATTCTCAGATTGCTCATTTAATCTTGATAAATAAACTATTAGTTCAATTGAATTTCCTTTATAATGCAGTTCTATCATAAGAATACATTGATATAATTCTCAACTCTGAGAAACCAATACTTTCGGAGATATAATTTGTCTGTTTGAACAAGAGCGCCAGAAAGCTCTTGTCCACAGGGCTTGAACCATTATGATTCTTTATTCTCACTTCGCTCACATTTCGGAATATACATTAAAAGTTATAAAACAAATATATTCGAATGTTTCCATGGCTTTCATTTAAGAATTATTAATTCTTATCATTTGAAATTTGACGTTATATTAATCATCTCGAATACAAAATTGTTCATGAGGTCAGTTATTATTGAATTCGAAATCAAGATTACACGAAATATCGTAACCAATTCTTTCAATTTGAAATTTCAATTGACGTTGTCTCCATCATATTAAATGTAAAAGACAAAGTGTGATACATCGTTGGAAAGGTAATTTCGAGTAGAAATAAATAATTGCAAAAAATATATAGGGTGCTCTTTTAGATAAAAAAAAAGTCATAGTCACTTCCGGTCAAACCGGAAGTGACTTTCAATTTTTGTTTTCCTCAGTTGAAGGTTCCTTGAACGAATTAAAATCTTAAAATTTTCATCTTTTGAATTGGTTGAGATAATCCATTGGAACATGTATACTGGGACACCCGGAAGATGTACCACATATTTAGGGTAAGAAATATTCAATTGCATTGTCAATTTCTCCCGATCGTTTCTCGTGTAATTTTGTCTGAGGTGTATTTGTTTAGGATCTTTCATGTCTCTGATATTGAAACCACGATTAAACTGTAAGTTACTCCCGAAATCTATTTAATTAAACTGTTGTCTTCCTCATTTAGCAATAGTCAAATTAATTTCAGTTTTGTTTCATTTCTCATTGCTCGATTTTGACTTTGTATTGTATTCTAATGTCATTTTTGTGTAACTGCTTGTTGTATGATCCTTTCATCTCCTCGTTTTATTTTATAGTGCAGCATTGTAAAATTTTCTGTATCTCACTTTAGACCCCTGAAGATGATTTTTGAATAAAATTTAAACATGTCGGCGTTGTTTTAAAAAGTGGTTTTTCATTCCAATAACCTGGCCTTCAACCTATCAACTATATTTATCTTTTCATTTATACTGATATGAGGCTGCTTTCCTCAGTTGTAATGTTATCAGCTACAATAATCATAGTCACATAACTGATTCCATAATGAAATAAGTTAAATTAATTATTTTCAATACGTGATTGCAGCAAAATTTTGCATGGCATTCTCGAAGAAATGTAATATTGTCCTATTTCTATGATCGACTGAGACTATCTCGTACCGAACAACAGAACCGATAGAGCAACTTGGAATATTTGATATTTGAGTAATAGTCGCCAAACTTATTCTAAAATTTGATCTTTTTTTCAGCTGGAACATTATCTGTCATCACTGTCGTAGGAAACATAATGGTTATGATCTCCTTCAAAATTGACAAACAACTTCAAACTATTAGCAATTATTTTCTATTCTCTCTGGCCGTCGCCGACTTCGTGATAGGTCTCATATCCATGCCTCTTTTCACCATCTCTACATTACTTGGGTATTGGCCACTGGGACCCTTCATCTGCGATACTTGGCTGGCTTTGGACTATCTAGCTAGCAACGCCTCGGTACTCAACCTATTAATCATAAGCTTCGACAGGTACTTTTCTGTGACAAAACCACTCACGTACAGAGCCGGAAGGACCACAAAGAGGGCAATAATGATGATAGCGTAAGTTTCCATCTTCTTTCAATTCCTAACTTTCCGACAATTATCTCACGTTTATATTTAATGCCTAGCAAACGCTAGTGGCGGAGTGTTGCGGCTGCTGTTGTATCAAAGCCGCATGGCAGCAGACCTGTTCTGAGGGTGATAAATGTAATAATAATAATTATATTTTGGTACACCTAATCATTTTATAGTCGCAGAACAAACTGTTCAGTTATGTCATATAATCATCGTGGTACCCAATAGCCGATCACGAATTCTTCTGATCTGATTGGCTACTAATTAACTATAACCTCCGATACTACCTAAATATCGGCTGCTGAGATCTTTGTTTCATTCAGAGCTAGTTCGCAAGGAAATTATTGCTTGTGTACTTGCATGTTTTTTGCGTACATGAGAGTTTTTCCTCCCGAACAGGTTATTTGGCAGGTGGAACTCTTTACCGGAGAGTGTCGTGGGTACCGGGAGTGTGAATACTTTTAAAAACAGACTCCACATTTCCTTAGAAACCTCTTTTTTGTTCTCTTTTGTCTTCTGAAGTGTCCTTTTTCTTTTTCCTTCATAAGCCATTTGGCCTCATCTCAATATCTATACATCATAGTAATGATAATATGAAGTCCGCTAGGCTCAAGTCGGAAACGGAGGGATTCGTTATGGCTGGTCAAGATGGAGTGATAAATACAAGATGGTATAAAAAGAACATCATGAAAGTGGACACCTCAACAACATGCAGAGCATGCCGCAGCCAGCAGGAAGCTGTTATGCACATTCTGTCTGCTTGCAGAGTCCATGCTTCAACAGGATATGTGGAAAGACACAATGCAGCACTTCGAAATCTCTACTTCCATCTGAGAGGGGTTTATGGTATAGACAACCAACCAGTGCTACCATATGTGCCTCTGGAGATTGAAGCAGTTGTTGAAAATGACAAAGCTCGCATCTACTGGAACTATGCGATTCCAACAACTAGGCAGATCCACGCCATAAAGCCAGATATACTCTTGCTCGGCAAAGAACTGAAGAAATTGTTTGTCATCGAATTTTCCTCCCCCGCAGAAGATAATGTGGTGATGAAAGAAGAACAAAAAAGGGAAAAATACAAGGATTTAATGTTCGAACTGGGGATCCTGTATCCAGGGCATAGGGTTAGAATGGTCGTACTAATCATAGGATGCCTAGGCGAAATGAGAGAGAACTACGTGACCGAATTGAAGACTATTCCGGCCTGCAAATCTCTGGCCGAGGATTTAGCACACCGAATGCGGAAAGCGGTGTTGCTCGGGTCACTTCGAGTCATCAGGTTCCATCAACTATGAAATCCGCTTGCAGCTCATCTCTTTTGTCAAGGGACGCTGTAAGGGCAGGACGAAGAACTACTCCAATGAACGTGCGAGAGGTTTTTTAGTGAGTAACCAATCAACATCTGGAGTCTCACACTCCTGAGAGAAGCGGACCTTCTCAGGGCGGGCCTATAAAAAGTTTTTTTTTATTTCAGTATCGTAATGAGTTAATTCCAGCTCTAAAAACAGTGCTGGAATGAACTCATTCCCGCATTGTTTCTAGTTATATTTTTCGTTTTGTGGTAGTCAGCACTGACATTCGATCCTATCAAATTTCAACATACGTCAATTATTGTCAATATAAGATAATCTGGATAAGGAGAAATAATTGTTGAGAGGAAAGGTTTTATTTTCATCAAAAAAATAAGGTACCTACTAGAGATTTCTTTCTTGCTAATTTTGAATCATTCATGATATTAGGAAGCTGTTAAATCTGATCTCCATGCTCTACGTACAAGTCAAATCCCGTGATCTGTCAACTTTCCTAACAGTCACACCAACTGCCAAGATACAGTACAAAAGTCACTAGGATGTATAATCCTAATTTTTCATTAAATTTCAACAGTATCACACAAAACTTGCCTGAAATAGAGAAAATATCGTCTAATACTCATTGCAGAAGGCAATTCCAACACTCATGCGTACGAAAACTCGCTCCTTCGTCGTTCGTTTTCGAATTTCGCATTCGTGTTTGATTATCAGCCCATTCTGCAACTTGTTTTAGAATATACTATTTCCTCTCGAGGGGAAAAAAATATTAATAATGTTTGAGGAAACAGCGTGCTATTATTTTGCCATTTTGTCTCAAGCGATTAGGATCGACTCACTGATACCGTCTTGATATGTTCAGGGTAGGTTTGCGTATTTGAATACGACGGCCATGTTCGTTAATGGGCATAATCGGCCAAATGGTTTCGGAGTAAACATTATGTGTTTAAACAATACAGATCCGATCGAATTGATACTTGATAGCTCCTTATAGAATGCTGACAAAAAGACTTGTGCGACATTTCGTGAGGTTCGTATCACTAGAAAATTCTACAAAATTATTGAAAATTGCTAAGAAGCACTAGCGTGAAGTCAGGAGCTTTTGTCTGTATGTGCTATTCTCTATTCACGCCTCATACAAAGTCGATCGAACTTGAACTCGGTACTCCATTGTAAAATGTTGGCTCGAAGAAATGTGCGGAATTTCAGCTGATTCTGACGAATAGTTTCTCAAATATAAAATTTTTGAACAACAAATGTTTTGTATTTTTGGCGCTCTAGTTCCTTGGAACTGAGTGCTTATCAATTTGTCCAAATGTCTGTAATTTTCGAATTTTTCGATGAAAATGGTCTCAAACGATTTGGTTCGGCTCACTGATCAAGAATCCGTGGTCGAAATTCGTTCTGTCCGGCCGTAGGCACAATAACTCTCGAACGGAATGAGCTAGAGAGCTGAAATTTTCAGAATAGGTTTGGCAGATAAATATCTCGGCTAAGTTTGTTATAGGGCAAAATCGGACAGATGGTTTCGGAGTAACAAAAAAAAAATTTTTTTTTACAGAACAAATTCCAAATTGAATTTTTTTCAATAAGCAGTTTTATCATAAGAATCCAATGATATCATTTTAAGCTCTAACAAGCTAATACTTTCGGAGATATGATATTTCAAAATTTCAATAAAAAATCGTATTTTTACGTTTTCACAGAATTAGATAATTATTCTATGTATGAATTGTCATAATGTCAACTTATCTTCCTGAGATATGACATTATCTAATTCCTTGCTAATAGTTGGTTCGAGAAACGTCAAAATCGACTTAGAGAGACAAGGGTAAAAAACCGTCAAATAAACCCCCATGTGGCGATTTTATGTCGAAAAGTGAAAATTAAGAATATATCTCCCAGGTAAGTACCGACGTTTTATTCTAATACTGGAGATCGACAAGATCGTACGAGGAGCCCGATAGCCGGTGTGTCTACGCTGTAGGGTTTTCGGTTTCGGAACGAGAGTAGGCGGGACATTTTGGCGCTCTAGTTCCTCGGAACTGAGTGCTTATCAATTTGCCCAAGTGTCTGTAATTTTTATTTAAGATGCAATTTCATCATTAAAATCCATCGATATCATTTTCACCTCCAACAAGCTAATACTTTCGGAAATATGATTTTTCTAAATTTCAATAATGAATCGTACGTACTTATGTTTTCACAGAATACTATAATTATTCTATCTAAGCTTTATTATATTATCTGTGTTCATACTCGTACATTTCATCCTGTTCTATAAGAAGGAGTCAAATTCATTTCAGCTATTTTAATTTGATTTTTTCCATGGTGCAGTTCTCATTCTCAGATTGCTCATTTAATCTTGATAAATAAACTGTTATTTGAATTTAATTTCCTTCATGATGCAGTTCTTTCATAAGAATACATTGATTTAATTCCCAACTCTGAGAAACCAATACTTTCGGAGATATAATTTGTCTGTTTGAACTAGAGCGCCAGAAAGCTCCTGTCCACAGGGCTTGAACCAATTTTTTTTTCTAGTGATAGGATATTCGCAAAAATTAGCGCGTTGGTATTATAAATGTAATTACCAAGTTTTAGTTGGATCGGATTTGTATGTTTTGAGTTATTTAGAAAATAATACAAATATTTGAGATGGGTATAATTCCGAAACCTTTTAGCCGATTATACCCAATTCCTATGCTCAACCTACCCTGAAAATTACAAATCGCTATCTCTTTTCGATCGAAAGTTATCATGGCAAAGGTCACCCAACCAGCTACTCAACTTACCCAAGGCGGCTAGGATCTCCACCAATATAGATCCTATCGTGTTAAAATTTGGAGCTTGGCTGTAAAGTTAGGCTTTGAAGGCTCTCGCAAAATTTCAGCTTTATCGACCGTAAAATTTCTGCGATACAGAGTTTTTTTCAATGAGTTTTTAAAAATTTTCTAGTGATAATGTACTCACGAAAGTTCGCATAAATTTGCGCGTCGGCATTCCTCAACTGATCGCCATGTTTAAATGGGATGGAATCCGTATTTTTTTATTTATTGAGGAAATAACAACAAATTTTCAGGTGGTTATAACTCCAAAACCGTTTGCCGATCATGAATATATATATATATATATATATATATATATATATATATATATATAAAATTTGTTTAAGGGTTAGCAGCAAGTAAATATAGGAAGTTGTTATATATATAAAATTTAGCAGCAAGTAAATATAGGAAGTTGCTAAAAAGATCGTGTGACTATATATATATATATATATATATATATATATATATATATATATATATACACTCATAAACAGCCATTCGGAGGCCCAAAAATGCATGTTCCGCAGCTTATCGGAAGCCCGCACCACCTTTGGGAAGCCCGACTTCGGGCTTCCCAAAACTAACGTGTATAAATTGGTCTGGAGATTCCTGACACCTCAGGGACCATTCTCTCAAATTTTTGCCCGGGCACCAAAAATGCCTTATACATCTCAAAACATACACGGAACGTCCGCGCTGAGAGCGCTTCGGTCGGTCTGTATAAACTTTATATACATTCTAAAGATTTTACGCATTCTACGAAGCCCGTATAGGTTCATCTGCATATGGCAGTCCCATAAATTTGGCATCATCGGAGGTAATAATATCCCATCCAAAATTATCGCACCACTCACGTATTCTAACAGAGTTCGATTAATCGAGAGAACATTGAGGTATCATCTGAAATATCATAGAAGGCTCATGTCAAGTACGCACTTTTGTCAGTATTTTACTGTTGCTATCATATACGCAAATTTTACTAGGACAATATGAACAATTATTTTGTTAATTTCATTTCTCTTCACATCGTGAATTTTTGCGCTTATGATCTGGGGAACATCGCGTTATCATTTTGCGCAAATGTCTTTAATTTTCGAAGTTTTTGTTAAAAATGGTCTCGAACGATTGAGTTCGACTATCTGATGAAGTATTCGAGGACACATTTGATTCTGTCCAGCCCGCTGGCCACCCGTTTCCACGATAACTCGAGAACGGAATGAAATAGCGACTTGAAATTTAAAGGGTAGGTGGCGCATCCCAATGCGACGGACAAGATCGTTAATGTTCATAAATCGGCCTAACGGTTTCCGAGTAATAATTTTATTTTCAACCGATATAAATCCGATCGAATTGAAACTTGGTGAATAGTTGTTGAATATGAAAATAGATCGTATGTGGAATTTTGTGAGAACCGCATCACTAGAAAATTTCAAAAAAAATTATTAAAAAATATTATTTATATCACGATAACCTGAGAACGGAAAGAGATAGCGACTTGAAATTTTCAAGTTAGGTTGTGCATCTGAATGCAACATTTGAGTTTGCTTACAGGCATAATCGGCCAAACCGTTTCGGAGTTATAACCATCTGAAATTTGCTTGATATTTTCTCAATAACTCGAAAAATACAGAACTGATTGAATTCATGCTTGGTTATTATTTGTATAATGCCAATGCAAAAATTCTTCCAAAATTTTGTGAGGATCGTATTATTAGAAAATTTTTAAAATTTGATTGAAAATTATTGAAAGAAATTCTATATATCAGTAACAATAGGTCCGACATAGCTAATATTTTGTGAGAGCCTTCAAAACCTAACTGTAATGCCAAGTTTCAACATGATCGGATATATATTGTTGGAGATTCGAGCAGCCTTGTGTGAGTTTAGTAGATGGATGGGTCACCGTTGCCTTGATAACTTTCGAACGCAAGGAGATAGGAACTCGCAATTTTCAGGGTATGTTGCGTATCCGGAGTGTTGAGTTTCATTATGGGCATTAGCGGTCCAACGGTTTCAGAGTTATACCCACCTGGAATATTATTTCCTCGATAACTCAAAAAATATAGACTCGATCGAATAGAAGCTTAGTATCTAGTTGTAGAATATCGACATAAAGACGTGTTTAACATTTTATAAGAACTGTACCCCTAGAAAATTTCAAGAAAATTATGAAAAATAAATGATTCAAGCACTGACCTGAAGTCAGGAGCTTTTGCGCTTATGTTATACTGTCCATTATCCTGTAATGGACACTCTGAATCGAATTTACCATGGTAAATTCGAATTAAGAGTGTCCAATACGGGAGAATTGGCAATATAATTTACCATGTTAAATTCGATTAAGTGTGTCCAATACAGGAGAATGGACAATAGAACATACGCGCAAAAACTCCTGACTTCACGGCAGTGCTTGAACAAATTTTAAATAGCTATACGGTACTTACATTTTTTTTTACTAGTTAGATGTCAATAAACTAGTGTAAAAATTGATTTTTAACTAATTTGCAAGAACTCATGAAAAGAACAAGTAATTTATTTTGAGCCCCCTAGCAGTCGGTTTTAATTCAAATTTTGCATGGTCCAAGAGGTGATTATTGGTAACCTAAATACGGAATTCAATTCGATCAGATCAGTATGCTTCGAGTTATTGGAAAAACTAGTTTTTGAAATTTCCTAATGTATTTTTTTTGTTCCCAGTAACCCAATCAATACAAAGCTGTGCGTACATTCAAGTCGTAATTAAATTAATTATTTCTGAATTTCAGTTACATCAAATAAGTAATCTCGGAAATATTCGAAATTTACACAAAATGGCCATAATATCGAATCATTTCAGCCAATTTTGCCCTTCAGCAAATTAAACCGAGATTTTCATGCACCAAACGTACCCTGCAAATTTAATTTATAAGTCATTTCATTCGAGAGTTATAGTACTATAGATATATAAATTAAAAAATTTATGATCTCCGAAAATATTCGCCAGAGCACGAACATATTTCATACTAGTATTACTTATACCCATACCTATATCCCCTGATAAATTAATCGACTTAGGGGCTACTCCGAAGGGCTACTGGCCAGCTTTTTCAACTCTTAAATATCAAAATTAAATATCTCCGGAAATATTCACCGGAGCACATGCAGATTTTATATATGGGTTAATTATACCGATAACGACGTCCCCTGAAAATATGATCGGCTTCCTGATGGGTTTCGGGGTATTGAGTTCAACCCTTAAATTTCATAAGTTATATATCCGGAAGTATTCACCGGAGCACATACAGATTTCATACACGTATTACTTAAACCCATGCCTATAACCCCTGGGAAATTTATCGCCCATCTGAGGGGCTGCACTGTAGTTTTTTAACACTTCACTTTCAAATTTAAATATCTCTGGAAATATTCGCCGAAGCACATACATATTTCATACACGTATTACATATACCCAATACCCATACCCATAAACCCTGGAAAATTAATCGATTTTGCGAGGGGTTGCAGGGTAGGATTTCAACCCTTCAATTTCAAAATATAATATCTCCGGAACTATTCGCCAAAACACAAACAGTTTTTGTATGCGGGTTAATTATACCGATAACGACATGCCCTGAAAAATTGATCGACTTTCCGAGGGGTATCGGGGTAGTTTTTCCAACCCTTAAATTTCATAATTTAATATCTTCGGAACTATTCGCCGGAGTACATACATATTTTGCATATGGGTTGATTATACCGATAACGATATCTTCTGGAAAAAGGATAGACTTCTCGAGGGGCTGCGGCATAGCTTTTCCAACCCTCAAATTTCAACATTCAATATCTCTGGAACTATTCACCGGAGCACATACAGATTTCAGACACTGCAACGTTTCTTTTTGGCCCGGGTAGGGGTTTGTTTACGTTTGGTTGGCGAGTGTCGTTTATGTCGTTTGTGTTGACGTCGAATTTGAGGTTGGATCTCAGTGGTGCCAATCGACGCTAAATAATAATTGTTGTAGTCGAAGAGCCGAATGACTGTTGGCAATATTGTTGCATTATGACAGTCGGAAATTTGTGAGGGTCTGCGCCAGTCAGGGACATGAGGTCGTCCATTTTGTCAACACTCGAAGGAGGAGCAGTAGGTTAGGCGTATTTTCGGAACTTAATAAGAATTGGTGATTTCTTCTTAGTTGGATATAGTTTCGAAAATCGAATTAGGAGTGAGGGTTACATTGGTTTGATTTGGGAAGATAACAGGTACCTTGCACTCGTCTCGAAAGAGGATCTAACGACCTTTCTGCAAATCTAAGAGTTGAACACGTGAACGATCTTGGCGACTTTGACAGGTATGTGTTAGATGTTCTATTCTCGTCATTTATAGTGGAATCAATTCAGGTCGTAATTATATTTCTATATCCAGAACATCGCTGTGTGCTTGAAGAATTATTTGGTGGAGGCACGACAAGATTTGGTTTCGAAGCAAACGTGTGCAGGACAACCCCGAACATCAGGAGTTTTTGGTAACATCAGAAGTTTTTGGTAACATCAGAAGTTTTTGGTAACATCAGAAGTTTTTGGTAACATCAGAAGTTTTTGTAACATCAGGAGTTTTTGTGGCAGCACGAGTTTTTGTGGCAGCCCGAATTTTTGTGCCAGCACGATTTTTTTGTGTCAGGAAGAGAAGGATTTTATGTCAAGAGGAGTAGCACTGAGGCATTCGAGTATATACAAGGTGGTCCATAAGTAACGCTGTGAGACAGCCAACGCAGGGTTGCAGATCCCGAGTATATACAAGGTGGTCAGTAAGCAACGCTGTGGGACAGTTAATCGAGGGTTGCAGACTACGAGTACAGAGAGAAAGAGGACATTATTGCGAGAACATCGACGCAGTACTACGTTCAGGAACAAGGAATATCAGCACGCAAGTTATAAGAAACATATCTCGAAACATATCTTATACCTGCTATATATATAACGTGAACTTATTATCATCAATTATATAAATTATTATTGTTGTTGTAAAGCGGAAATTGGGGAAAGATTTGTGGTAGTCATATATGATCATAGATAAGAAACGTGGATGCGCCTGAGCTCAAGCGACGCGTATTTGAATCAGAGAGAAATATGTACGTACAATTTCCGTCACCCTTATTCAGGGTTTCACAGTAGTTATATTTTGTTGAATCTAGAGACCTGGGTTGTATGCTATTAGAATAAACTGTTTGTTATTAGCGTGAACCCAACGTGGGGCTAGATAACGTGGGGCCGGCTGGATAACGTGGGGCCCGACCCAATGTAACGTAGGTCTGATTCAGTTGTATAGATGATGTTGTTTTTTTTATATTTGACCCGTTTTTTTTTTAGGGAACTTGCTTTATCGTGCTTAAATATTTCTAGTCATTTTGCTTCTTTACCTGTATCTGTCTTGTCTCGTCCTAATTTATTGAAAATTATTTTTATACAATTTTTTTTATCTCTAGCGATGGTCTGTCGGAGTCGAGTTGGGAAATTTATTTGAGCAGGACTGTGAATTGTAGTAGTTGTCTCGTGCTCAACGGTTTTATTATTATTGTGTGAATTATATGGAATTATGCGCCATGTTGGAGAACTTACCCTTGTTTATATGGAACCAATTAGAATTGACAGTAGAATTTCGTCGTGGACATATGGAGTACATGGTCGGAGAATGCATGAAGATTGAGGGTAATTGCTGGATGGATGGAGTAATGAGAGTAGAAGAGGATTTCCGGGACGACTGTGATGGATGATAGGGCATTGGATGAGGTATGATTCTGGGTAATGATTGGATGAGAAGGATATGCTTGTTGTGATTGAGGACGTAGGAATGATTGAGTATGAGTGGATTGCTTCTTCCTTCAGGGATACTTGATTGTAGTGTGCTCCGATTGGTGGAAGCATTTTGATATCTATCCACTTTCATTTATGAGTTATCTAGTCAATTTATATTATTTTTTTTTAGATCCTATATATTTTAATCCCTAAGTGAAATTTACTAGGTAAATTTCTTCAAGTGAGGGGGGATTTTGCAACGTTTCTTTTTGGCCCGGGCAGGGGTTTGTTTACGTTTGGTTGGCGAGTGTCGTTTATGTCGTTTGTGTTGACGTCGAATTTGAGGTTGGATCTCAGTGGTGCCAATCGACGCTAAATAATAATTGTTGTAGTCGAAGAGCCGAATGACTGTTGGCAATATTGTTGCATTATGACAGTCGGAAATTTGTGAGGGTCTGCGCCAGTCAGGGACATGAGGTCGTCCATTTTGTCAACACTCGAAGGAGGAGCAGTAGGTTAGGCGTATTTTCGGAACTTAATAAGAATTGGTGATTTCTTCTTAGTTGGATATAGTTTCGAAAATCGAATTAGGAGTGAGGGTTACATTGGTTTGATTTGGGAAGATAACAGGTACCTTGCACTCGTCTCGAAAGAGGATCTAACGACCTTTCTGCAAATCTAAGAGTTGAACACGTGAACGATCTTGGCGACTTTGACAGGTATGTGTTAGATGTTCTATTCTCGTCATTTATAGTGGAATCAATTCAGGTCGTAATTATATTTCTATATCCAGAACATCGCTGTGTGCTTGAAGAATTATTTGGTGGAGGCACGACAAGATTTGGTTTCGAAGCAAACGTGTGCAGGACAACCCCGAACATCAGGAGTTTTTGGTAACATCAGAAGTTTTTGGTAACATCAGAAGTTTTTGGTAACATCAGAAGTTTTTGGTAACATCAGAAGTTTTTGTAACATCAGGAGTTTTTGTGGCAGCACGAGTTTTTGTGGCAGCCCGAATTTTTGTGCCAGCACGATTTTTTTGTGTCAGGAAGAGAAGGATTTTATGTCAAGAGGAGTAGCACTGAGGCATTCGAGTATATACAAGGTGGTCCATAAGTAACGCTGTGAGACAGCCAACGCAGGGTTGCAGATCCCGAGTATATACAAGGTGGTCAGTAAGCAACGCTGTGGGACAGTTAATCGAGGGTTGCAGACTACGAGTACAGAGAGAAAGAGGACATTATTGCGAGAACATCGACGCAGTACTACGTTCAGGAACAAGGAATATCAGCACGCAAGTTATAAGAAACATATCTCGAAACATATCTTATACCTGCTATATATATAACGTGAACTTATTATCATCAATTATATAAATTGTAAAGCGGAAATTGGGGAAAGATTTGTGGTAGTCATATATGATCATAGATAAGAAACGTGGATGCGCCTGAGCTCAAGCGACGCGTATTTGAATCAGAGAGAAATATCTACGTACAATTTCCGTCACCCTTATTCAGGGTTTCACAGTAGTTATATTTTGTTGAATCTAGAGACCTGGGTTGTATGCTACTGGAATAAATTGTTTGTTTTTAGCGTGCATATTCTTTTGGTGAATTTAGGAATTATTACATTACGCTGGGGTATCTGGGAGACTTAAATTTACCTGGCGCCCATTTACTAGGTTCCCTTTTTAGAAACCCACTCTCATCTCCACTGGAGCTAGACCGCGGATCCCTGAGTTCTAGTAGCTCCGAATTTAACCACTGGCGACTTGGGAACAGTCGTATATGGTTATAACACGTATTGCATAAACCCATACCTATAATCCTTGGAAAATTTATCAACCTCCCGAGTGGCTGCGGGGTTGATTTTCAACCTTTAAATTTCAAAATTTAATTTCTCTCTATTCGCCGAAGCACATACATATTTCGTATATGGGTTAATGATACCGATAACGACATATACATTTTTCATACACGTATTACTTGTACCTATACCGATAACCCAGAAAAATTCATCTCAGTTCCCGAGGGACTGCGGGGTACTTTTTTCAACCCAATTCAGGGGATATAGGTATGTGTATAAGTAATAAGTTTATAAAATCTGTATGTGCTCCGGCGAATAATCCCGGAGAGAAAAAATGTTTAAATTTAAGGATCGAAAAAACTACCCCGCAGCCCATCGGGAAGTCCATAAAATTCTTAGGGAATGTCCTTATTGGTATAGTTAACCAACACACAAAATCTGTATTTGCTCCGGCGAATATTTCCAGAGATCAAATACTGGGTGAATCTTTAAGTTGTACATTCATTTTAACCATAGATTATTAACATCAAATGAAACAATTTTTGCTTTACCATTTTTATAAATTCGGCTCAGGTAAAAAGATACAGGCTGTTGAAATAAAAAATAACCTAGTTTTATTTTATGGCTTTGACATCCTTTTTCTGAATAAAATGAACGTGTGTGAAGAGAACTTCACGACAAAGTTTCCTATAACTATGATACATATTTTCCAAACATTAGTTTTTTTTACTTCTAGTGTTTTTCTAGTCATAGACTCGTGGATTCATAAAACTAAACGAAATTACCATAAAGATGGTAATGTTCTTTTAGAGACAATTTAAGAATATCTAATCGTTTCAGAACATTGAAAATTTCTTCATCATTCCTCCTTAAACGCACCGTTTTTGAGATGTTCTTCATTGAATGTTATAAAATGGTAAACTACCGAAATTTCAATACTTATATGGATCCGTCCCTGAGCGTTGGAAACCTCATCAAGCTGTAAGCCACTTTACCGTACCATTTTCTCGTCCAGCATTAATGTTATAGATAATTTATATGCAGGAGTGTATTGGCACATTCTGAAATCGTTAAACGCTTTTAACTTTTTATCTGAGCCAAATTTCGGGTGTTTCCGCCAAAAAGTCTGCTGAAATAGTCTGCTAGGTTCATACCGATGCCTCACGACCCCGTTTTAACAATGATATTAGCAATTTGTCCTACTCTGGTCCTGATACTTTTAATTACGCAGGCGGAAACTTAACAAAAGGGGTGATATAGTTGCAAAATTTGAAATCCGACAGTTGATTGTTTCAAGATTTATGGATGTTTTGCGCATATTGTCTATATTCACGCCTCACATACCCTCATGAAATACTATATGAAATTGAGTGTAAATAAAGAAAGCGAAACCACGTGAAATAAATCATTGTATTTTGAAATGAAATAATTCCAAAAATACAAATCTGATCGAGATCAATCCGATAGTCGATTGTGAATTCTAAAATTTAAATTTTAGCAGGAAAATACCGGAGACCTTATTTGTTCAGAATGAATCAAGGTCTTTTCATTTATTCATGAACAAAGGACGACAAACTGTCCATAAAAGTCCAGATCACAAATTTCTATCTGAGGAAAAGCCGGGGGTAGCAAGCAGGCGAGACAATAGACAGTTTTTCGCAGAGGTGCATATCACATTTTTTCGTAGACCTCTACATACAGTTGAAATGATTAAATATTGTTTTTCATAGAGGTCGACGAGGAAATTATTTTTAAATGATAGAGTATGAATAGGAAAAAAAAATTGTTGCGAAACAAATTTAAGGGGTGGCTAATTTCTTCTATCCCTTGCAAACACAATAGAATACAATTATTGATGAAGATACCTCCCACAGTATCCTATAATGACTACTTACAATACATAGAATACTACTCAATATTTTTTTGAGTGCCTTCTCGCTCGCATATAATGTCCTTTTAATTTTATTCATTGTTTTTAGTTGGTTTAAATAAAATGTAAATTGGTTTTCCGGTGCCATCTTGAGGGGGCTGTATATAATAAAGGGCTGCCCAACAAAAACCTATAAAATACCCACCCTATTTTTTGACAATAAATAACCTCTCAAATTCACAATTATTGATTAACACCCTGTATATAGAGACATCGAATATTCAGAACATTTCTCTTGAAACTGTTAAATTTGTATAGAATTCGATGGAAATCTAAGGCGATCATAGTGACAACACCGCCGGGCTTCCGATAATCGTACAAGTGCATACTTTTTACACAGAGGGCGTCAAATCCACCTAGAAACATGTCGGGATTCCGAAAATCTTCAATTCATATATTTTTTTGTATATAGAAAATAATCTTCCCCTCTGAAGTTGCTCTTGAAGATAAGACTGTTCTGAATGTTTTCCAAAAAATACACTCTCCTAAACCAATCAGAAAAGGCGGGCCTCCGGTTGCCTGTGCAACGTACCGGGCCTGGTAGAAGGCGCGTTATGAGTATATATATATATATATAAAAATGGAGAAGTATAAAGGGTAATTCCGCAAAAGGAGCAGAGAAAATCATTCTGGTGGTACCTGCCGACACGTGTTTCTGCTACTTGGCTTCTTCAGGACAGGGCAACCAAGAAACCAAGAAAAAGGTGGAAAGATAACTGAAAACAGGTGACACCACAACAGGAGCGAGCAACCAATTTGTGCCTTCAGCTCTAGGACCTCCAATTCGGAGGCAAACTATGGCATCGGCACGAAGGAAGCATAAGCTACCTGTGCGATGCGACCTCAACCCGAGGATATGTAATAAGAAAATAGGATAACGCGGATAAGTTTATTAAAATGGAATTACCCTTTATACTTCTCCATTTTAATAAACTTATCCGCGTTATCCTATTTTCTTATTATATATATATATATATATATATATATATATATATATATGTGTCAAACGTATAGTTCCGGTACTTTTTTTGAGCCCTATTGCCTTTTGCCGGAACTTTTGTCGAGTTCCGGTACAGTACCGGAACAAGTATCGTATTTATGTCAATTGCATGCTTCCGGTACCTCACCATATCAGTACTAAATTTCAATGTATTTTGGATAAATGATACGTTATATCTGTATCATGCTAATTATCAAATATGAATAGATATCCTTGGCACTGCATATAATTTGGGTAGATTATAATCCAATATTTTTCATTCCACAAATAGATTTCTTATCAATATAAAGTACGGTACAATGAATATTTATTTTCGTGAGTAGACATTTATTCCTCCACATATCCGCATTATTTTCCGACGTTTAGAATATATTTGTATGGTTGTGAATACGATAATCTGTAAATAGAGATCTAATCGAAATGAACAATTAAATGGAGAATTTTAAGATAAACATCATTTCCCCCAGGGCTCCGACCGGTATTTATGTGATTAAATACAAAACTTGATTCCAATATATCACCATAAGTTTCAATCCTTTATTCAAAACCATTCAACAATTACTGTTCTACTTCATGTTCTGGTCGAAATTTGTTGAAATTCACTGAAATGAACTAAGCTTTTGCAAGCCCTTTCATTTCATTGTTCAGATTATTTTCAATTCAACAACGTAATGGATACAAACGAAAAATATGAATTTGTCAAGCCGGTTTTTTTGGATCTAATGTCGATAACCCTGACTTTTCTTGATCTACGGTACTGGTAGAAGTTAGTTTCAAATACCTAGGAGGTTTTGCGCCTATTCATTCAGGTAAATTTCAAATCATTTCAAATAATATTTCGATTCAATTATACACACCACTGTTAATCTATCTCATGCGCATATAATTACTGGACTTTTTTGGTACCTGATATCGTTTACTAGGACTTCAGTCGAGTTCTGGTTCAGGCTGAAATTAGTTTAAAGTCAATGAGGTGAACTCTGGAGTTTTTGCGTGCCCTTTTATTTCACGATTCAAATAATAATTATCTGAACCATGAAATTTACTTGTATGATTTCAATTATTATATAACTGAGACTCAATACTCATTTGGAGGTTTTTTTATACAAATCTAACACTTATTTCCTTGAATTATATTTAAAAAGACTCCTCCCAAATAAAGTGACGCTTTTATCTGAATTAATATATTTTCAAACTACCTACAAATGTTTCTATGGATCATTTAAAATTATATAACACACTCACTCTACCAAATTTACATCATATTCCAGTATATCAAAATGATAATTTCAAACCATATCAATATATGTCAAGCGTTTAGTTCCGGTACTTTATTTGGGACGTAATGTAGTTTTTCGCTACTTGATGTGGTTGAAATTGAAAATAATGCTGTTTGTTGCGATTTTTTATACATTTAGAGAAAACAGTCTGCATAGTAAGTGTTGGCCTGTAACCTAATTAACATGAGTAAATCGATAAAACATTTTTTTGATTATATTTTATTTTTTTTTAATACAAACGTGTACATAATTTATTGCGTTGCGGCTTACATACTTTGGATTTGAATTACACAGGGACATAATGCCATTTGGAAGATTTTGTTAACATAGAGCTATAGAGCAATAGAAATCATTTCTAAATCCGCTTCAAACTCAATTTCGCCCAAATTGAACATGCGTTTTGAATGGTTACTCCTCAATTATAAATTATTTATAATTCTTCACTTGTGTTTCGCTAGAATATACATATTGTTATAAAAATATATTAATAAAACTTACTTATATGATTTCAATTATTATATTACTGAGACTCAATACTCATTTGGGAGTTCTTAACATAAATCGAAAATTTATTTCCTTGAATTATATAAAAAAAAACTCTTCTCAAATAAAGTGACGCTTCTATCTAAACTCATATATCTTCAAACCACCTAGCAATATGTTTCCATGGATCTCCGAAAATTCTATAACACACATACTCTACAAAATTTACATCATTTTCCAGAATATAAAAATAATAATTTTAAACCATATCAATATGTCAAGCGTTTGGTTCCGGTACTTTACTTGGTACCTAATGTAGTTTTCCGGTACTTTTGCCAAGTTCCGGTACTGAATAAATTCAGATTAAAAGGACTGAAGTAAAGTGCACGTTCATTCAGACTTTTCGAAATTTCATCACTGTAAAGTTTGAATCGCCTTAGGAAAGTTTAGTGCGGGAAGAATTAGAATCCATCATGATTATTCAACCAATATAAACAGGAATACAATATACCTAAAAACATATATTTTGGGTTGATAATAATCCAACATTGTTCATTGAACGAATAGATTTCTTGTCAATATAAATATGAATATCAATAATGAATATTCATTTTCTTGAGAAGACATTTTACTTTCTAACCCTTTCATTTCATTGCTCAGATCATTTTCAATGCAACAACGGAATGGATACAAACGTAAAATATGTATTTGTTAGGCCTGTTTTTTTTGGACCTAATGTCGATAACCCTTACTTTAGTTGATCTACGGTACTGGTACATGTTAGTTGCAAAAACCTAGGAGGTTTTGCGCCTATTCATTCAAGTAAATTTTCAATCATTTCAAATAATAGCAGAAATATATTTGAGTATTATCCTAAAACACTATAACACACATACTCTACAAAATTTACATCATATTCCAGAATATCAAAATAATAATTTCAAACCATATCAATATATGTCAAGCGTTTAGTTCCGGTTCTTTATTTGGGACATAATGTAGTTTTCCGGTACATTTGCCGAGTATCGACACTGAATACAATCAGATGAAAAGGACCGGAGTATAGTGCAAGTTCATTCAGACTTTTCAAAATTACATCAATGTGAAGTTTTAATAGCCATAGGAAAGTTTATTGTAGGAAGAAGTAAAATCCATCATGATTATTCAAGCAATATAAACAGGAATACAGTATACCTAAAACATAGGGCATCTACATATAATTTGGGTAGATAATAATACAACATTGTTCATTCAACAAATAGATTTCATGTCAATATGAAGTAGAGTACAATGAATATTAATTTTCGTGAGTAGATATTTTCCTCCGAAATCACATATCTGCATTATTTTCCGGCTTGAATATTTGTTGTAAGGTTCTGAATACAATATTTCCGTGAATAAAGATCTAATCGAGATGAATTTTGGCAATTACATGGAGAATTTTAAGAGAAACATATCTTCCCCCCAGGGCTCCGACTGGTATTTACGTGATTAAATAAAAAAATTATTATAAGTTTCAACTCTATGCTTTTGCTAGCCTTTCATTTCATTGTTCAGATCATTTTCAATGCAATACCGGAATGGATACAAACGTGATATATGTATTTGTTAAGTCGGTTTTTTTGGACCTAATGTAGATAACCCTTACTTTTGTTGATATACGGTACTGGTACATGTTAGTTGCAAATACCCAGGAGATTTTGCGCCTATTCATTCGGGTGAATTTCTAGTCATTCCAAATAATATTTCAGATAAATTATACGAATCACTATCAATCTATCTCATGCGCATATAATTACTGGACTTTTTGCGCGTATGTTCTGGGGAACATCGCGTTATAGTTTTGCCCAAATGTCTGTAACTTTCGAATTTTTTGAAAAAAATGGTCTCAAACGATTAAGTTCGACTCCCCAATGAAGAATTCGAGGTCAAATTTGATTCTGTCCGGCCGGCCGTCCGGCCGTTGCCACGATAACTTGAGAACGAAAAGAGCTAGCAACTTGAAATTTTCAGGGTAGGTGGCGCATCCCAAGACGACGGACAAGTTCGTTAATGGGCATAATCGGCCCAGCGGTTTCCGAGTAATAATTTTGTTTTAAACCCTTATAAATCCGATCGAATTGAAACTTGGTGAGTAGTGGTAAAATGGTAATTTCGAATTAAGAGTGTTTAATACCGGAGAATGGACAACATAATTTACCATGGTAAATTCGATTAAGGGTGTCTAATACAGAAGAATGGACAATAGAACATACGCGCAAAAGCTTCTGACTTCACGTCAGTGCTTGAACCAATTTTTTGGTACCTGATATCGTTTACCAGGACTTCAGTAGAGTTCTGGTACTGGCTGAAATTAGTTTAAAGTCAATGAGGTGAACTCTGGAGCTTTTGCGTGTCCGTTCATGATTCAAATAATAATTATTTGAACCATGAAATGAACGTTCCTTTTCATCTAATTTTATTCAGTACCAGAACCCGGTTATTTCATGGTTCAAATATTGATTATTTAAATATTCATAAAGGATACCGTGGCAGGTTTATTCATTATTGAATGCTTTCTTTCCAGGTTTCCTCCCTCAAACTCTGAAAAATTATTATTCAGTATCGGAACTCGGCTAAAGTACCGGAAAACTACATCATGTCACAAATAAAGTACCGGAACTGAACACTTAACATATAATTCTAAATCAAACGAAGAATTGTATATTATGTACAATTCTTCACTTCAGTTTCACAAGATTATACATATTGTTTTAGAAAATATTAATAAAATTCACTTATATGATTTCAATTATTCTACAGGTTACAGGTCGTTTCATTGATAAACGAAAAAACTGGAACAGTGAATATAGGACACCAAGGTGGTTCTAGAGATATACCCAATTTATTGGCTGCTTTGGTTACCGAGATACAGTGTGATTCATGAATTTTACTTATTACTTTTCGAGCTTATAACAATCGAACCACCCAGTACATTTTCTTTATAGTTGGAGCACATCTTTCTTATTTGAAGCTTAAATAAATCAATTAATTATCACAAGGAAAATCCTGGTCCAGGTTAACAAAAAAACATGGAACGATTGTATCCTTGAAACGATACCCTGTATATCGAGATTTTGAGAATCCGTTGGTATTCTACAACTATTTATCGAGTTGGATCGGATTTGTATGTTTAGAGTAATTGAGGAAATAACAACATAATTTCTGATGGATATAGCTCCGAAACCGTTTAGCCGATTAAGCTCGTTAACCAACTTAAGTGTCGCATTCCGATGCGCAGCCACCGGTGTGAAGATAGCAGCCTAAAGGTAGCAGCCGATTTCAAGAAATCGGCCTCCAGACCGTAGCACCCGAAACTTCGTTTATGCGTACACTTTGAATTTGAGTATTTCTCACTAGTTCTACAATTAAAAAAAATATTGCTACCTGCTTAGGGGTCTAAATTACATACTCTAACCAAAAAATATATCACGATGTACCTTCTGTCAAAAACTACCAAATTATCCTATAATATATAAAAGGAATCTTAACTACTATATAGTGAACTCGAAATTAAAGAAAAATATGAAGTAAAAGGTGTTTCAGGATAAAAATTTGATATGTGAATGTGCCTACTATATTTATTGAGTAAAAATCTATTGCGAGGCACTAACAAGCGTCCCTTGTATGGAAAAATGTCCCTTTTTCTTATACTAACAATATATCCAATGTATCAGAATAATCGTGCTATCTCAAAGTTGAGAAAAATTATGAAGAAAATTATGTTTGACACTGAAAATTTGATACGTTATTAATCATGATATACTCTTTCAGAAAAATCTACCGCGATGTAATTACAAGCCACTCTTGTATGGAAAACTACCCCTTGTCTCTACGACCAATATATATCGAATGTATCACAATAATCGTGTTATTTCAAAGTTGAAGAAAATTATGATTTTTCACCATGAAAATTTGATATGATGATACTCGTGATGTACTCCATAAGAAAAAGCTACCGTGATGGGCTTACAAGCCTTCCTTGTATGGAAAACTACCCCTTGTATCTACTTCCAATAGATTGAATGTACCAGAATAATCGTGTTATTTCAAAGTTTAAAAAAATTATGAAGAAAATGATGTTCCACTCTGAAAATTTGACGTTTTAATAATCATAATGTATTTTATCAGAAAAATCTACCGCGAAGGACTTACAAGCCTCCCTGGTATGAAAAACTACGTCTTGTCTCTACTTCCAATAGATCGAATGTATCAGAATAATCGTGTTATTTTAAAGTTAAAGAAAATTATGAAGATAATGATGTTTCATCCTGAAAGATTTTTCTGATACAGTACATTATGATTATTAACATATTAAATTTTCAGAGTGAAACATCATTTTCTTGATCTTTGAAATAACACGATAATTCTGATGCATTCGATCTATTGGAAGTAGAGACAAGGGGTAGTTTTCCATATAAGGAAGGCTTGTAAGTTCATCGCTGTAGATTTTTCTGATAAAACACATCATGATCATCAGCATATCAAATTTTCAGAGTGAAACATCATTTTCTTCATAATTTTCTTCAACTTTGAAATAACACGATTATTGTCATACATTCGATATACTGGTAGTAGAGATAAGGGGTAGTTTTCCCTAAAACGGAGGCGTTTGAGTACACCGGAGTAGATTTCTCTGAAAGCGTACATCATGGATATTCACATATCAAATTTTTATCGGAAACACGATTTTCTTCATATTCTTCTTTTACTTCGAATTCCCTATATAATAATAGTTCATATTCATTTATTATATGATAGGAAAATGTGGTAGTTTTTGACAGAGGGTACATCGTAATATATTTTTTAGGGTAGATCCCTATTGAGGTAGCAACATTTTTGTATTGAAGAACTATTGGGAAATATTCATATTTCTTGAAAATGTAAGCATAAACGAAATTTCGGCTGCTACGGTCTGGCATTCGAAATCGGCTGCTAACTTTAGACTGCTATCTTCATACCGGTTGCGCAACCTACCCGAAAAAATGCTAATTGCTATCTCTTTCCGTTATCGTTATCGTGGCAACGGTCACCCATCCAGCTACTGAACTTGCCCAAGGCATCCCGACTTCCAATTGTTTTTCAATATCTCCATCAACCAAGATCCGATTGTATTTAAATTCGGAACTTGCCTGTAAAATTGTATTTTGTAGACCCTACCAAAATTTCAGTGATATCGGACGAGCAGTTTCTGAGATAGAGAATAGTTTTTAATAATTTTTTTTAAATTTTCTAATAATATGATTCTCACGAAATTTCACTCTTTGTGTCGGCATACGTCAACTAGTTACCAAGTTTCAATTCGATCGGATATCGATATCGTACTGATACTTTCTGAAACAGAGTTTTTAATGATATTTTTAAAATGTTCTAAATATACGATCCTCACGAAATTTCTCAAAAATTTGCGCATCAGCATTCGCAACTAATTAGTAAGTTTAAATTGGATCTGATCTGTATGCTTAGAGTTATTTAGGAAATAACAACGAGTTCAGATGGGTATAACTCCAAAACATGTCAATCGATTATGCCTATTAACGAACTCAAGTATCGCACTTGAATTGCTGATCTACTTTGAAAATTGCAAGTCGCCATCTCTTTCCATTCAAAAGTTATCATGGTAACGGTCACACATCCTGATACTGAACTCGCCCAATGCTGCTCGCTTTCCAGTATTGTTTCAATATCCCCATCATTATAGATCCGATCATGTTCAAATTATGAATTTGGCTGTAGAATTATGATTTGAAGGCTCTCGAAAAATGTAGGTGTACTGTTAGATATGGGTTGAAAAAAATTGCAGGTAAACGCCTAGTTCCGAGACCTCGAATATGTACACTGCGAGATATAAGGATTGAACGTGTTTGGACAAGTTTAATACTTTTCAGATATGTACTATTTTATAAGGCCTAGTTCCGGGACTTCTTATGTGGAAGATACGAAGTACATAAGGAAATATACGTTATAACAAAAAATTGCTTACCACGTGTTGAATTTTCTTTCCCGCGCGAAACCAACGATTAAGTCTAGGACATATTTATGACGAGATACGGTAGCGTTTGTCATTTATTAGGATTTGCGATTTGGATATCAACCCCTATGCTCCTTCATCTTACCGCGAACTCTTTCATCTTACCGCGACCTCCTAGAGTTCGCTAAGAGAAGTACGTAATTATAGAACAGGGTCACTTCAGGAACCTATATACCCAAAAAGCGTGGAAGTGAAGTCAATTTGCTTTGACCGATCTGAATATAATGTTGAACAACCCTCAAAAACAGACTGATCATCTTAATTTCACTATACTCATGAAATTTTGCATGCATATAAATGTCATTATTTTACACCCAGGTTTCAACTGGGTCAGGTATTTTCAAGAATAAAAGGAAAATAATATAGAATTTTCATTCGAATTTTCTGTACTGCCTCAGATTGAAATTTTGCGTTCTCTAAAAATCACTTTCCATGACCAAAATATCAAATTTGAAAAACAATAATAATAATTTGAAATTTTTTCGTCCCTAGTAAACCGATCCATAGGAAATTTTGCACACGCTTCTATGTCATTATTATCTCTCTGAAACCAAATTTCAACTCTAGTCAATAGATGAAAAATTCTTAAAAAGCACTGACGTGAAGTCAGGAACTTTTCCGCGCATGTACTATTGTCTATTCACGCCTCATACAAAGTGGATCGAACTGAACTTCAGTACTCGTTTGTGTAATAATGGCTCCAAGGTATGTGCGGAATTTGAGCGGATTCTGACGGATACTTTCTGAAATATAAAATTTTTGAAAAAAAGATATTTTTTTTGTGATACGATATCACTAAATTTCGTAAAAATTAGCACGTCGGCATTCTACGAGTAATTACCAAGTTTTTGCGCGTACGTTCTGGGGAACATCGCGTTATCATTTTCCACAAATGTCTGTAATTTTCAAATTTTTCGCCGAAAATGGTTTCAAACGATTGGGTTCGACTCCCTGATGAAGAATTCGAGGTCAAATTTGATTCTGTCCGTCAGGCCGGCCATCCGGCCGTTGCCAAGATAACTTGAGAACGGAAAGAGCTAGCGACTTGAAATTTTCACGGCAGGTGGCGCATCTTAATACGACGGACAAGTTCGTTAATGGGCATAATCGGCTCAATGGTTTCCGAGTAATAATTTTGTCTTCAACCAATATGAATCCGATCGAATTGAAAATTGGTGAGTAGTTTGTGAAATTTTGTGAGAATCGTATGGCTAGAAAATTATTAAAAAATTATTAAAAAATATTTTTCTTGTCACGATAACTTGAGAACGGAAAGACATAGCGGCTTGAAGTTTCCAGGTTAGGGTGTGCATCAGAACACGACATTTGACTTTGTTTATAAGCATAATCGGCCAAACGGTTTTAGAGTTATAGCCATCTGAAGTTTGGTTGTTTTTTCTCCTCATGTACTCAAAAATACTAAACCGATTGACTTGAAACGTGGTTGTTAGTTGTAGAATGCCAACGCGAAAATTCTTGCAAAATTTTGTGAGTATAGTATATGTAGAAAATTTTTAAGAAATCATTGAAAATTAAAAAAAAAATCTATATATCAGTAAGTCGAATTTACTATGGTGAATTCGAATTAAGTGTCCAATACAGGAGAATGGACAACATAATTCACTATGATAAATTCGATTAAGGGTGTCCAATACAGGATAATGGACAATAGAACATACGCGCAAAAGCTCCTGACTTCACGTCAGTGCTTGAACCAATTTTATTTAGTTTTATGAATCCGTGAGTCAATAACTAGGACACCATTGTAGGAAGTAGGAAAAAACTATATTTGGAGGATGTGTGATTGTTATAGGAAAGTTCACACCTAGATTCAATTCATTAGGAAACACCATGTAAGATACAAAATAAAAACTGATACCTGGGCCGAAGGTGGAAAAGTATTCAATGAAAAAAGCGTTTGATGAGATTGATCTAGGTTGAAATTGATGTATAACTCAATGAGTCACCCTGTATATGGAAAACGTACAAAAAAATGTTGGTCTATTTGTAATACCTAAACGGAAAATAAACGACATATTGTCATTCGAAATTAAGCCAATGAATTACATTCAGAATAAACAGAGTTTTAAATAATCTTGAACCATTATTTCTATGTGTAATGTCCCGGAACTAGATACTATGGTGACATCTGAAATGAATCTTTAGAATTATAGGTATTCCAGATGAAATAATTTTGTAGGAATATTGTGACATTTCCAACTCGACGGCGTAATATATTGTAGGTACGTAACTATGCGAAATCACCGTCGAAAAAATTAAATCAACAATTATTTCCATGAGTAATGTCCCGGAACTAGATATTCTGGCAACATCTGAAATGAATCTTCCGAATTATAAGTACTCACGAAAAAATAAGTTTGTAGGAATAGTTTGACATATCCAACTCGACGTAGCAATACCTATGAATATATTGTACCTATGCGAAATCACTGACGAAAATATTAAATCAACAATTATTTCCATGGTAACATATTAAAGTAATCTTTCGCATTCGAAAGATTACTTACATACACATTACTTACATATAATTATATGTATTCGATATAATATAAGTTTGTAGGAATATTTTGACGTATCCAGCTCGAAGGCTTAATGAATATATTTTACCTATGCGAAATCACTAGCGAAGATATTAAATCGACAATTATTTCCATGAGCAATGTCCCGGAAATAGATATTATGGTAACATCTTAAAGTAATTTTCCGAATTATATGTATTCGATATAAAATAAGTTTGTAGGAATATTTTGACATATCCAACTCGAAGGCGTAATATGAATATATTGTACCTATGCGAAATCACTGACGAAAATATTAAATCAACAATTATTTCCATGAGTAATGTCCCAGAACTAGATTTTATGGTAACATCTGAAATGAATCTCCAGAATTATATATTGAAGATGTAATAAGTTTGTAGTAATATTTTGACATATCCAACTCGTCGTTGTAATATGAATATAATGTAAGTATGACGACGGAATATGAAAATTCTCTAGGCGATAAAACCGACAAAATTATAAAAACTTCAATTATTTCTATGAGGATTGTACCGCAATTTGAGCAAAAATCGATTTCTGGAATAATACTGATTAATTATAATCATAATGAAAGGAAGTTTTGTGAGTCTCTTGACATAACTTAAGACACGTCGAAGTGATGCGAATCTATTGTGTGCGAGAAAGTCGATAAAAATATAAAATCTTCGATTATTTATATGGTGATTTTCCCGATTCTAGACGATATATTTATTTGCATCAGAAATAAAACTGATGAATTATTGCAGAATAATGTAGTATTCCATCTTTCGACATTTATGTCGGAGTAAAATTTTTTCTGTTGTTTATTAGTTTTTGATGATCTTTTGACATAATTTGAGAATAACTTATCGGAATAATATGAATCAATTTTGTGCGAGGAATCCGACGATAATAATATACAATCTTCAATTATGTATTTCTATGAAAGTCTCTGAACAAGACGACATCTTAAATGAAACTGATGGATTATATTCTGAATCAAATGAGTTTTTAGAAATCTTTTGACATCTATGACTCGTGGGAGTAATATGATTCTATTTTGTGCGAGAAAACGCTCAAATATATCTCGCAGATATATCGATATCTCTGAAATGGAACTGAATTATATTCAGAATACACTAAGTTTTCAGGAATCTTTTGATATCTACCATTAGAGTACCTATTATGAATCTATTGTGTTCGAGAAAACCAACAAAAGATATAAAAGTTTCAATCGTTTATTGAGCAGACGTTCGATAATATCCAGGGGTTTTCAGAGATTTTTTGACATCAATGACTTCTTAGAGTGCTATTGATGTAATGTATGCGGAAAAACTATGAAAAATATCAAATTTCCAATCATTTCTGTGAAAAAAGTCTCGGAACTATGCCATATATATCTTGAACAGAAACCACTAGACATATATTGAAAATTCAAAAAGAAACTAGATATTATGGTAACACCTTAAATGAATCTTCCGAATTATATGTATTTGACATGAAAGAGGTTTGTAGGAATATTTTGACATATCCAACTCGAAGGCGTAATATGAATATATTGTACCTATGTGAAATCACTGACGAAAATATTGAATTAACAATTATTTCCATGAGTGATGTCTCAGAACTAGATATTATGGTAACATCTGAAATGAATCTCCAAAGTTATATATTGAAGATGTAATAAGTTTGTAGAAATATTTTGACATATCCAACTCGTCGTTGTAATATGAATATAATGTAACTATGACGACGGAATATGAAAATTCTATATGCGATATAACCGACAAAATTATAAAAATTTCAATTATTTCTATGAGGATTGTACCGCAATTTGAGCATAAATCGATTTCTGCAATAATACTGATTAATTATGATCATAATGAAAGGAAGTTTTGTGAGTCTCTTGACATAATAAGACACGTCGAAGTGATGCGAATCTATTGTGTGCGAGAAAGTCGATGAAAATATAAAATCTTCGATTATTTATATGGCGATTTTCTCGATTCTAGACGATATATTTATCTGCATCTGAAATAAAACCGATGAATTATTCCAGAATAATGTAGTATTCCATCTTTCGACATTTATGTCGGAGTAATATTTTGTCTGTTGTTTATTAGTTGTTGAGGATCTTTTGGATTAATTTGAGAATATCTCATCAGAATGATATGAATCAATTTTGTGCTAGGAAACCGACGATAATAATATACAATCTTCTATTATGTATTTCTATGAAAGTCTCTGAACAAGACGACATCTGAAATGAAACTGATGGATTATATTCTGAATCAAATGAGTTTTTAGAAATCTTTTGACATCTATGACTCGTGGGAGTAATATGATTCTATTTTCTGCGAGAAAACGCTCAAATATATTTCGCGGATATATCGATATCTGAGATGGAACTGAATTATATTCAGAATACACTAAGTTTTCAGTAATCTTTTGATATCTACCATTAGAATACCTAGTATGAATCTATTGTGTTCGAGAAAACCGACAAAATATACAAAATCTTCAATCGTTTATTGAGCAGGCTTTCGAAAATATCTAGGGGTTTTCAGAGATTTTTTGACATCAATGACTTCTTAGAGTGCTATTGATCTAATGTATGCAGAAAAACTATGAAAAATATCAGATTTACAATCATTTCTTTGAAAAAAGTCTCGGAACTATGCCATATATATATAATAATCTAAAACAGAAACCACTAGACATATATTGAAAATTCAAAAAGAAACGGATTAT